>CAEGAF010127991.1:0-123983 GCA_903067075.1 Micropoecilia bifurca
GTACTCCAGGTTGCTGAAAGTAGAGCTGATAAGCAGCAAAAAGTGCTGATCACATCTTCCTGGAAGATCTTATCAGATCTGCCCCAAATAAATCAGCAAGCTTGGTCTGAAATTGTAAAACCAGAGGTAAAATCTAATATCAACCAAGCCTATGCATTAAGTAAAGTCTCTCACACCGTAGACACATTTTATCATCAGTTTGATTAAGTTAGCAGAACAAAGACACCTCAGGTTAATATAGTTTTTTGGCTTACAGCACCTTCTCATGTTCTGGGTAATTTCTGAATAGTGTCACTAAGAGTCAGAGGATAGATCAAAAAAGCTTTGTCCATTATTCCGATACATAACAGTAATTATGCAACTAGTCTACTAAAATTTTAGAGACGCTTTTAGACTCCACACATGAAAATATTTTTTACAAAATATTTAATGTAATTAAATATTTTGTGTTGCGTGCATAATTTCCTTCTGAATATTGTATACAGAATGAAATGGTCAAAGAAGATTTGACCACTGGTCAAATGAAAATTTCTGAAGTATCTATAACAGAATCAAGATTAAAAAACAAACAAACAAAAATACCACAAATAAAACATCCTTTTAGGACAGAAAACATAGATATTTCCGTTTTGTAAAACAGCCCAGAACACGAAATACATCTGAACGTGTAACATGTCTTTGCAGTCACTGTGTTGTAATTAACTTGAATATATCGCAGTAAATAATCTCAGTGTGAAGTTAATTCCATAGATGAATATCAATGGTTTTATTATGACAGCATAATAATACATGATTTGCATCATTTTATCCAGAAACATGGTATCACATGCATTGCAATATTGTTTCAGCCACTTCCTTCAAAGGCAGGCATATTATCCAAAGCCATTACCTACTCCTTTTAAATGCAAGCTTACTTTGCCCCAAAGTGGAATAAAACACGATTAATGATTTCAATTACTCTGACCCTGCTTGTCGTTTACAGTGCCTGAGGTCTGCGTGAGGGAGCCGTGCTGCATAAAAGCTTATGGTGAAGGACATTTACTGGTGAAATGATTCAGTGAGGAGCTGGCAGTTTTTGCTGCCTCATCAGAGGGGGAACAGAGTTTGTCTTTGTTCTAGGATCCTGTAGTTGCTCTGCATGGAAACCACATTGTTGATTAATGATGCTGATGCTGTTGGTCTGCCATTCTTTGTGAGCATAAAAAAACTCTTTGTTGTGATTTTTCATGAACTTTCAAGATGACTGCAATGTGTCAAATTGAACTCCATTACAAATTCATTACTTCCTTCAAAACTACATAAAATTATCCCATGCAATATGAAAGTAATAGCATGGCTTGTGGCTGTTTAACAACAGCATGGCTTAGTATTAAGGAATGAGTACATAAACAGAGATTTGATTGTCATAGATTTGAACTGCATGAATTTTACAACTGTGTAAAATCTAAAACTTTAACACAGCCATCACCTCCAACAAGCAATTGTTTCTCAAAATGATTGTGGGTCCAGATCCTCTTTTTGAAGCAAAGCTTAAAACAAGGGGCCAGTATTTACCAGACTACTGGTACCACTAATTAGGTGACTTCTTAAGGTATTTGTTTGCCACAGATTTTATTTAGGGATATTAGAGTTAATGAGAACAAATACACATCACATATTGTTTTTTGTTTTCTTAAATGAAAAACTGCTAATTTTCTTCCACTTAATAATCATTACTACATGACAACATGAGAAAATCTCAAAGGTATATCAAGCTTCCATGCTGTACATAGAAGCTCCGGTACATGAATTTTTAAAGAAAAAAACACTGTATCCTGCAGCAGGCTATAAAAATGTTTGTTTCTGATCTGACCTGAGGCAGCTTGGTGTGGGAGCTCATTAAACAAAGGTATAATTTGGTGTTTTCTATGATCTTTCCTATTGCAGGCCCCTATATGTGAATGGGACTTCTGACCCCAGGACAACTGTTATGTTCACAGAGTCTGAGCTTGTCATTTTGTACAGTGTTAAGTATCAGCATGGCAAACAGTTATTACAACGAGGGGAAAAAAGCAGATGTATCTCTTCATGCTGCACTTCAAAGCACCGGTGAAGCCTTTGAAGTTGTAGTGTGCCAATACCTACATGCAACAGATAGACACAAATCCCATTTTGGTGTAAACCCTCCTTTTCATTTGCTTCTGAGCAAATAGTAGGGGAAGAAAAGCTTGAAATACAAAACAAAATGTGCTAAGTGGATTCTTTCGTCGCCTGTAATCCCTACGAGCTGCTGAAATGCTTCTGGAGCTCAACTGTGAGGTCGGACGGTAACAATGTCCCTTTCTGTGGGCGATGAAAGAGTTTGAAGTCATTCCATATTCTCTGTGGGCCTTTGTATCCCTTATCCACTTATTCAAATCAGTATAAATGGGAGTGAGTCATATTAGCAGGCAGAGCAAGAGAATTGAAAAAAAAACTTTGACACATGAAAACAAAGACTTGAAGAAAGGACATTATCATCATCAATACACTGTTTCGATCTACTGACCCTCTCGATATTACTTTGTCACATTCCAACTCTGGTACAGGTTACAGGATGCTGTGTACGCATGTGTTCATGTATGGTCACATGTTTTCTGACCTCCTCACACACAAAATTGTCTCACTAGATACAAGGAAAGACATTCTTGCAGTATCAGTGGGTCAGACTGGGGCCGGGATTGGCACACTCAATGTGGAGTGACAGATGAAGTGAGGAAAGAGAGGGGGGAGTATCCAGGAGCTCCACGAAGAGCCTGCAAATGTCAGCACCATATCCATCATCCTTGTGTATAAGTGAATCCAGAATCTATAATCACTAATTAGCTTGGGGCATGAACCAGCTTTGAATGAATCCATGAACATTCCAAGGTCTTCCCACCCTCTTGTTCTACTTTCAGCCCAACCCCCCCTGTCCCTGCCCTTTTTCTTAGTGTCCCTATCTTTCCCTTCACACAAGTGAGGATAACAGTGATCCTTCTCCAACCCAGCTGTCCTTTTTATCATCTGAAAAAAACAAAAGACGAAAGAAGAGTTTAGGAGGGAAAGGCCCTTTAGACGTTTGAGAATTTTGCTAAACAGGATTAGAATTAGTTGAAATAGGGGTAAACAGTAGCATGCTTCATGGGGGTCCAGGGGCATAGGAGTGTTTGACAGGGTTGTGGAGGGAAGACAATGGTTAGATTAGCCATCTGTGGGGCTTCTGGTGCCCGGCGTCATTAACCAGCTTAGGGCCCCACAGTAAAGCCAGACACCCTCCTTCCCCCCTTGCTTTAAGTGTTCAGCCTTGTGAGGTTTGTGTTGGGATGGGAAACATAACAGTGACAAGATAGTGTCTGATGAAGCTTTTAATTGCTTATGCAAACATTCGCGCACACGCATGTATAAGCAGACTAGTGCACATCTGCCTCTGTACTTAAGCCTTGCCAGCATAATCTCTCACTCTCACACACACACTCACACACGCAGCTACCCCCACATCTTTGCACTACCATCCAGGGGCCTCAGCTCTTGGTTCAGGGGAACAGAATTTGACATTCGCTTTGTCTCCCTTTGTGCCTCCTCAGTAGTGGATTGGTGCCACTTTGCATATCACTGTGCATCAGTCGGAAAAGACACATCTCCAACAGTGGGAGCATATTCAAGTATGTATCAAAGAGCACAGGAGAGGGATAGTGAAGCAGGGACTCATGTCGTTTAAAATCCCAAATGGGAAAATTTGATCAGATCCCACTGCGAAAAAACAGATTCATGTTTTTTCTACCCTCCATCATGCAATTTCCGACCGATTTGATGATTGACCTTTCATTTATAATTCATACTGCTTCTTAAATACATATAATTAAATTTTTTTCAGTGTATGCACAGATTGTTACAGATTAGAACAATAAAAAATGACAAAGAGGTTTCAAATTTGCATAAGTAATCATATTTATCAGTGAGTTGACTCATTAGGATCTTCACATTGTCTATAAATTATTAAAGACTTCACAGGTGACAGCTCACCATGCGCACTCATTAAACAATATCCCCTGTCCAGTTTTCATGTCATGGAACTGCTTTAATATATTTTGGGCTACATGGGGTTGACATACATGTGGTGCACATAGTGGCTGTTATGTGGCAAATGATAATCTCATTTGCAAACCCAAACGGCAGATTGTTTTGCTTTGGACCTACATGAAGCTGCTGAGTTTATGCAATTACAAAGACAGTGAAACAAATCATATTTTTAACCTGTAGATAATAATAAGGATAACAATGACAGCTGGAGTAACAATATACACTTCAATGGTTGCGATGGATGGTAAAGTCTTGGAAATTATGCACAAGACAGTTAATACATAAAAAGCATCACTGACTTAAACTTGTGAGTCTGATAAAAATCTTATTTTTCCTGCAGTATTTATGCACAAAAAATAAGCATTGAACAAACCAATGTTTTTCCTCAGTTTGTTTCCAAAGAGGTCACTGACATATACATGCAAAGACATTGAAACAAATGAGTCCATAACACAAAGCAAATTAGCTGTGAGAAATCAGAATTAAAACAGCTTAAATTTGTCAGTATTTAGAAAGCAATGCCATTCAGTAAAAGTGAATATTTAAGTATCTAGTTAATGGGATCCTGTAAAACAGGTTTAATAGGAATGCAGAGGAAGCATCTCATGATGGCTAAAAGAAAAGCGCTCTCAGAGCTCTTTTCCCTGGAATCTTATTGATGCAAAAGATGCCGATAGAACTGAGTATAGCTTTTTTTCCCAAAATTGTCAATTCTCTCACTGAGAGGAACATTGAGATAATGAGTATGAAGTATGTCACTGCGCCATAAAATGGCCATGAGCAGGTACTCCTGGTATCTAGTCATCAGGTCACTACAAATTTGTCCTTACAAGGAGGATCCACCCTTACTCTCCTCTCCGACATTGTTTTGTTCTGTCCATGTCAGGAGTTCAGATCTGTGCTGGTCATCTGCCTTCCCGCCCACCTGGTAACTTATGTCTTTTTTGCCTCTGCCTTGTTACTTTTCCGATCCCGCTGAGGCACCAATTCCTTTCAAAATTTGCTTTAAGGGCTCTGGGAGTTGCTAGAGCTTTTCAGTCAGAACCACTACTAATTTTGGATGAGTGTGTCCTACCCAGAGGTCACACATATTGTACTCCATCATTTTGAGAGACACAATATAAAAACATCTGTTATAATCTATTTAACGCATCATTTTTAAAAGATGAAAATAACACATTCGGTTGCATTTTATTTTAATTTGATTTGATAATCCACAAGATGGACAGAAATCCATATCATGCCTTTACCAATCAAACAGATGGATATATGTAATTTACTTCTCCAGTGACAAAAACAAGGACATGCATTGTGCACCTTTTAATAAAATGTATATTATATTATATTAATCTGAAGACTGAATCACACTCTGCAGCCACCCTGAAGACTGGGATTACAAGCGGCACTTCTGCCAATGTTTTGAAATCAGGGAACATCTCCGAGTGAGAGAATGCACTCCCTCACTGGATGTGTGTCTGCACCAAGTAGTAAGGTATGTGAATTGTAATCCATCAAAATGATGGACGGCCTTCAGACTTTCCCATCACATAAAAAAAAAACAAAACAAAAAAACATCGACAGACAATGTTCAGTTAGTAACACTCTCACTTTCACCACTTCTCACTCCCATCCATGCTGGAGGTTTAGATTTTGACATTTTTACAAGTTTCATGCAAAGACCCACCAGTGGCTGGGGAAGTTTGCTATATAAGAACTTATTTCGCAAATGTACTTCTATGTAAATGTAGCAATGCATTCTCCCCTTTTGCACAATAAATAAAGCACCTCAAGCGAGTGTAAACATGTATTTGCAAAACAGAGGAAGTTTTTTCAAATTTTCACATTTACATCAAGCTTTTCTAATGCAATACTTTGCATTAAGGGAAAAAAAGCCTTGATGGAAACATGGGCTCTTACTTGAATTCTAAAGAATATTTCTGGAAAGAATTTCAAAATGCGTACAAAAGGCCCTCTAACTTCAAGAGTTGGAGAATTTGCATAAAAAGACTAGACAAAGCATTTCACCCTAGCAATGCACTCTAGTTGTTTCTCCAAGCAGGAGGTATGAAAATGTAACAAATAAAAGTTTTCTACTAAGCACAAAATGAATTGCATTAAACAGGTTCAATTCTTACTGTGTCATTAGACTTTATCATAATGTACAGACACATTTGTAAGGATTTCTTTTTGTACATGAATGACTTTGGTTGCTACAGAAATCTTACATAAAATTTATGAGGACAGTCTTGTATTTTTAGAGAACATGTTATATTCAATACTTTTGCTCCCACTGTATTTCTTTCTTTCCTAGTTGTGGATTTTATGATCTTGGTTGCACAGAGGGATAAAACAGGACAACTTCTTTTGGTTAACCACATACCAGCTATGAAGGTGTTATCAACATCTTTCTTCTGTCAGACATAACAAGTCACCTATTACCATCTGGCTCGCAAGGAGCGGTTATCCAACAAGGTCAGGGTTAGGTTATCGTGTCTGCATGTCACTTTTCTGCATTGGGTGATACATGATTGATGCAAACACTGCAGGAGATTTGCAACCACAGATTGGCTTGTGCAGAGAAATACAAATCTGGAGGATGTTTGTGAAAGGATTATGAACATTTTCAGTCACATAAGCTTTATAAAAAAATAATAATCATGTCATCATATGCTTGTCTGATTGAAATATGTATATATTCTATAGGTAATTATGTACTTCCTGTCCCTCTGTGCATAATGTGAATGGCAGAAAAGAGCATTTATATACCACTCATAATGCTCTGTGACAGATTAGAACAAGCTCCCCCCATCAGTCTATTATTGTTACCTATCTGATTCACAGCTTGTGAATATAGAGAGCTGTTTAGTTTGAACTGATTAGCAGCATTGTCTCCATTAGCCCTTCTGATGGAGTCACGCAAACTCAAGTGGCACTTTGGTATGGCGGCCATGTGCAAACGAGATCCCGATTAATGGATCATAGAAATGTTCATTAGTACTCCACCTGCCAGAGCAGTGCTTGAAAAATGCAAATTGGTTGTTGTTTTTTCTCCCCCCCTCACCATACCACTCACCTTTCAAGAGCTATATGAAGTATAGTTGGGACATTTGGGTGCGGGTAGCTGGATTAATGTGGAGGTTCAGTGCCGATGCACTTCCACTCAAAAGTGCTGGTTCCAGCAAAAACCTGAGCCCTCCACTCATTGTGTCTGGCCTGTTAATCACACAGACGCTCAAATCAGATGAAGGTGTTTGGGTGTCTGTCAGAAGCTTCGCCTGAATTATTAAACATCTGTCATTGTACACTAGACCTGATTCATAGTGTTTAAGGGCATGATTTCACAATGATTCAGAAGAATTGAATGTAATAAGGCAAATAAAATCCAACTAAATATCTAATATCTCACAAATTTTAGAAGTGAAAAAGGATATTTCCACTTTTTTTTGGCTTTGCCAAAGTTTCACGCCTGACATAGTACAACTTCAAGAGGCAGAGAGGAAAAAATGACACCCAGGTACACAAGTTATTTTTGGCCGTTTTCTGGCTCAAAGATAATATAAGAATATCATTAAGTAAATAATAATAATAAGTCATTTATATTATTTACAAGTGAGAAAAATGCATACTTCAAAAAATGTATTATTTATATTTAAAAGTCACATTCGCTGATTGTTAGTTTTGATTTTGATTTTTTTTTTGTGTGGTTTTTATTTTTTATTTTACATAGAAAAAACCAAAGATTAAATACCAATACTACTACTACTGCTACTACTACCTATGGTAATAGTAGAAATTAAAAGCAAATAAGTAAAAATATATCTTTGTGAAGTTTGTTGCCCCATTGATGTAAGTCAATCTGGAGCAAGCAGCACACAGAACATTAAGGAGACAGTGAGACTCCACTACACATACCAAGTTTCCTACCAAAGGTCATTCCTCCACCCCAAACCAAGAGTAGTAGGGACATGTCTACCCTGTCCGTTTTTTGTAAATGTACACTGTCTTTTAACATAAAACACATAGCATGCAAAATGTTGCAACAAATCACATACAGCATTTTCATCCATTTCTGTATGATGTCTTTCATTTTTCAGTTTTATAATTACTTCAGTTACTTCATGTCATTGCAGGCAGAAATAGCAACTGCTTTCATGAAAGCAGCAGATAATCGATGTTTGGAATGGCTTCAAGGTTACTGATATAAAATAGAAGTTCAGGCATAAACAAAAATGGTAGAAATTGTGAAAAACTTGCCTTGTGGAAGGGAAACAATTGCTAGCTCACTTCCTTGCAACATAACATACAAGGCGAAAGGCATTTAAGCTTTTCTGGCTTTAAGAAGATAGCAGTGTTTGTTGAGAATAAACGCATTTTACGTTTTGAAAATTGCAATAAGTTTTACCTGAAATATATAAATGTTGTCTCTCCTGATGTACTTGATTTGAACTGATACTCCCACACATAGAAATACTATTAACTTCTGAATGTAGTGCAACGCCTACATAATTATCTAATGGAAACATTACATTAAAAGTTCATTTTAAATCTACCGTATTTTCTGCACTGTAAGGCGCACCGGATTATAAGGCGATGAAGAATAGATGCTTCAGTTTGGGTTGCCATTTTGTTCCATACTCTATTATTACACATAGACATTTGTAAAGAAGTGGTCCCCAAGTACTTTATATAGTATCTGCCCCAGTCATTGTTTCACTCATGGTGTTGGTGTTGCAATATTGTGCCCAACTGCTTTCTGGGTAACACAGACCAACCGACACACTGCTGTCGCAGCCTCTGTCTCTGTTCCCCCGCCCCTCTGCCCCCCTGGCTTTAAATGTATTATCAAACTTCATTAACAAACCGGCGTTCTGACAACTATCCCAGCATGCACTGCTCACTTATTCTACGGGGGAAAATGAAGTCGACTGCTGCTTACTGTAGTTGCTAGACCTGTTGTGGTCTAGCATATTTCAGTGACAAGGCAGCTCAGGTTGGTCCATATATAAGTCGCACTGGATTATAAGGCGCAACGTCAGCTTTTGAGGAAATTGAAGGGTTTTAGGTGCGCCTTATAGTGCGGAAAATACGGTACTTGGAAACTATGTTAAAACACAGCTCATTTCACACGCAATTTATACTTTAATTTTCTGGTAGACAATATGCTGGAATTCTTTATTACTTCAGTACTACATTCATGGTGTTCTTTCAGGTACTGTTTCTGTCCGTCTGGAAGTGAGGGAGAAGGCTCTGTGGGGTATTGTGGAGATTAGGTGTCCGCTGATATCCGGCCTGACAGGGCGTCAAGGCTCATCCCTTCTCCCCTGCGGGTATTTACAAAGTGCTTGGCTTGCCCACAGGTGGCTAATATGCCATGAGTGGAGCCTCCTCAATCCCATGTATGTTTTGTGTCCATATATGTGTGTGTGAGGGAAAGGGATAGATAGGGAGGCATTAAAGTGTTGAGAGGCTTGCCGGATAATCAATCAAACAAACAGATAAAGAAGTGTGTGTGTACACAGCTGTGTTCAGATGCCAATATCACCCTGTTTAATGTAATTTCTTTGCAAGTACATATAATCTCCAAAAAATCAGTCCGAAGAACTTGAAGGCTAGCATGTGGAAATATATTGATTTTAATTCACTGTGGTGATAAAGTTCGAAGTCTGCACTTTTGAATCTTCCAGAATCCACTGAGTTACTGCAGAAAACAGTATGTCACCTCCATCTTCATAATCTAAAATTGCTGCACTATACTTGTGGGATAAGACTTAACTGGTTCCAAAATCACAGATAGGTCATGCCACAATCAGCAGTTGCTGAATATAGACCAAGAAAAAACTTGTGCAATCCTTATTTTTGTCTGTGTTGGACTATGATGACATCATTTGTTCTTCGTTTCTGCCATTCTGTTGAACAAACTGTTGCTGGAATAATTCATACTGTGCTATGACAGCGACCAGACACATCTTGGGTTTGCAGCTGTGCGTGCCTCACTGGCTAACTACCTCTAGCAGCTGTTACACCTAATAAAATATATAATGTTTTATTAGGTGTTACAACCCAATGTCTTGCATACTTTGGGCTGAAGTAAAAGATTGTCAAACATATTATATTTCAGTTTTATTTATTTCCTTCTGTTTAAGGTGCACAGGTGACTCCATGAGAAAAGCCCACAAGACAGAGGTTTGGACAAAACTTCTAAACTCCCCAAACTATATATTGCTAATTAGATAAACCAGACAAGAGCTCACCTTTGACTGCACACATTTCCAGTCATATGTGTTGACAGTCAATGCTGGAGAATGTGGTTATAGCAAAGCAATGTAAATGAGCAGCCATTGTTAACATTCCCAGGCGTGATCCAAGGTTTGGGGACATTATTTCTGAAACTTCGAGACCTGTCTAATCACTAATTTTGTTTGCAGAACACCAACATTCAAATGTCCATATCTTAGTTTCAAGTGTTTGACATAATTAGAAAGTTTAGAGTCCACATGTTCAGAATCTTTAAATAGCTCACAACACAACGAGGCAGACTTGTTTCTGGCTCTGTTGTGGCCAGTCACATATTTGTCCAAGGTTGAAATAAAAATATTGAGTATTTGTTTAATTATACAGCCTTAATTATATGAAGATTTCATCAGACGGGAAAAAAATACAGTTTTCCCATTTATTTTATGAATAACAGTGTTATATATCAAGGGAAGAATAGCCAATTAGTGGCAAATAGTGTTAGATTAATAACAGAAAACTAAATGACTGCAAAATTACTGCTCATAGATTTTTGCTCAAAGAAGCAGAAAAGTTATACTTTAGAGTAGAAGCAACTAATAAGCCCACAAAAATAGGCAAATTCTTCATATGGTATATTTTTTTTAGCTCTGTGATTTAAATCTTGTCATACTACATGCTCTTGAAGTCATCATCTCTAATGGAATAGTGAACATTACTTGGTATTCAATGACTTTGCTGTGTTGGATTCAATATTTTTGTCCCTTTTGCATAGGAAATTAATGGAGCTTTGCAAAAATTCACACAGAGGGGTGAAGTTACATTAGCCACCCATAGTTTCAATCATGTGTCACCATCAGGAGCTCATATATAGTTTCTTCTGCTGACTGTCATCCAGTCACATACAGTAAAAAGAGATTTAACGGTTAAATCAATCATCAAAGTTCTATACAGCTTTGCCAAAGCTCAAGTGATTTGCCCTTTTGATGAAAACCAAATGTTCATATTCACACTGCCATTGGTCTGTACTGCTTTCTAAATAATTATGTATATATGTTTTGCATTAGTCATTGCAAATGTATGACTGCTTGAGACTTGTGGATGTATGTGTATGGTTACACTCTTCATTAAGGAAGAATAGAACATATTTTATGTTGCTTCTCCTGACCAGTAATATATTTTAGGTGTTTGCTCTGCCTCTTGGGTCCTTGTTCACACAGGCAATTATGTTTATATCGTGTATATAGGTGAAAATTAAAGTGCTGTTATTTATCACTTTGAGGGAGTGCAGCCTTAGGTTGCCCTGATATTTTTATGTATTACAAAGTGATTGTGCAGTGGCTGTAGAAATGATGAAAGCAATGATGAAGGCAAAACTGTAAAGCTAAAAAGTGTGTGTACGTTGTTCACACAGAAAAAAAAACGCAGGTGTGAATTTATGCACTTAGGCTAAAATGCAGATAATCTTGGCTTTCTTACAGAGTAAGACTAAAGAGCAGAAAGCTAAATGTAGTTTGATGTACCATATGTCCATGTCTGTGCACAAATATACTACATAAGTTCAATTTCTCACATTTACTTTCCAGTTTTCTTTATTTTGTTGTGAACTAAACTCACCAAAAACCAATTTACATTTCCAAGTTAGTGTAATAATCTAGAAAAACATTCAAAAATGATATGTTGGATCTCATGAACTATTTGAAGAACTTGTCTGTATATATTGTAAATATCACTTTTTTTCTCAGAATACTTCCACAGAATGAGGGTATATTACAGTAAGTGTAACACACCCACTTAAAGACATATCAGGATTTGGTATTTCACAAATTGTGTCTGTTTTCTTCACACCTTCAGTTACAGCTGAGCGTTTTCAGCTGTAGGCTGTGATTCCTGGGCAGGTCTCTCTTGTAAAAGAGATCTTCTGATATCAAGAAAACAGACATGATCTTCATGTAACTGTCTGCCAAACAGTTGGCAGAAACGTTTGCTGAACTGACTTGGCAAAGTCTCATCAAAAACAAATAACACAAAAATCCTTGGAAGATGCTATCAAGTTTTTATTTAACCTTATTTATATTGCTTGGTAATATTACTCATTACTCCATTGATTTATCTACTTGGTAGAATATTTAAGTACGAAGGGTGCAATCATGGTACTTACTAAGGCAACATGTTTTAAAAAGCTGCGTAGCTAGTATTCTTCTGTAGCCGTATCTTCTCTCCTTTTACGACATTTATGTGTACATTAAAGCACTGAGATATATTTGAAACATAATGTGTGAGTGTTATTCCAGCTCTGTCGGTGCTTTGCTTTTTTTTTGCAGTGAAGCAATCCATCAATCTGTCGACTCCCTCGCCCAGCATATCACATCTTCTCCCTTTTGCATTATTGTCTACCCCCCCTCTTGTCTCATTCCTCTATCTTTTCCTTACTAATAATCTTCTCTCTATCCTACCTTATCAATTTCTTCTTCTGAAAGCTCCATTTTAGGTATTGCCACACTATGCTTTTGTAACACTTATAATAGCTGAAAATATATATACGTCTTTAACACAGACATTGCATCCCTTCCAGCTAAGGGCATTACCTCCATTCCTTTGGGCACCTCCTGGAAGGAACTAGCTGAGGTCAGTGTAATTGTAGCGACCTTGATCAATTCTCATTTGCCTCTGTGGCTGCTGTCTCTCACTTGCTAAACTCTTTCCAGCCATCATTCATGCATCATTCATACAGAGTGTAAAGAGAAGCACAGCAACTCTGGAGCCGTCTAACCTCCGGGCCACAGTTGGACCCTCAGTGCCCTTTGTGAGTAACTTTGTATCTTGAATGCATGTGAATCAAGAGCTTGTTCAGTTGCAGTTTGATGGTGTAATTTGAATGAGGAGCATATGACTGCCAAGAGATAAGTCTGCAGTGAGTCATAACAGTTCAAGTTTAAAGCGTAACTAAATCCCCCTCTTAAAGCAAACATTTTGAAAAACTCCAGCAAAGTGGGCAGAGCCAAGAGACACAGCCAAGTGTGGGGATGAGCAGAGGGGGTGAGTGGGGCTGCAATCAGGACAAAATAAGCACTATTGTCAATTTATTCAATATATTCATTGTTTTCATACTCCTCCCTTTTCAAAACGACAACTAGCGATAAATCTAGTAACTCTTTTTGTGTGTTGCTGGACTTTTATGGCAGCAATGCTCTGCAGGTTGTTTGCAGGCAGGCTGTCTGTCACTGAGGAAGCAGCGAGAACGGTCAGCTATTAGCTGCTGTTAGCCTCTCCTTCTTCCTCAGCAGTGCAGCCAGCCCCACACATACCTTCACCAATAGTCAGAGTAGAGCAGATCCATTCCACTCTGCGTCCACATTTCAAATAAATCACATATTTATAAAGTTGAATAACTCTATCAATCAATGCTTACCAGTCTCCATGACCATGGCGAGAAAGGAGTGGGGAGGGAGGGAGCACTGTGCTTTTATACCCAAAGTGACAAAGTTGTACCAAACAACCACTGCACCCAGTTTGAAGATTAAACTACTTAATAACCTTTTGACCTCTTGAGTCAAAAATTCAGTTTATCAGCAAAAAAGTTCATTTTTGGGCAAATTTTGCTATAAAGCGCATCATTTATTGGTCTATTTTTAGCATACATGTCTATTTTTACAGAGTAACGTAAAAAAATATATTTTTAAAATTACTCTTTTTACAACAGAATGTGGCTTCAGAGTATCTGTAATGATGAGAGCTGGTAAAGTTAAAATGTATTTGTAGAGCATATTTTAGTAACAAGGCAGTTCAAAGTGCTTTGCATCATACAAACACAAAACTACAGAGAAGACACCAAGCAGTCGACAATTGAGAAAACCAGCAAACATTACATTTTGCCACGTACGATTATTACACATCAAAATATTGGTCAGTGTTTCATTTATTATGGCTCAAGAGCAACTCTAAACAGATGGGGGGGGGGGGGGGAGATGGGGGGTTAGCCTAGATTTAAAGGAACTTACTGTTTAAGTTGTTCTTCAGTTTTCTGTACGTTTGTTCTAGATTTGTGGTGCATAAAAGCTGAAGTCTGCTTCTCCATCTTTAGTTGTGGTTCTGGGGATTCAGAGCAGACCAGAACCAGAAGACCTGCATCCAGACAGGTCTGGAAAGTTGATACAATAGCAGCAGCAGCCCACTGTAACCTGAACAAGTGGGAGCGTGTAGACATTGAATTGGAGGGATCATAGGATTGAACCTTAGCCTACCTCACATGTGACTTCTCTCCATTTCAATGAGAGGCTATTTCATTGAAACAAAGAAATCCCTTTTCTTTATGTAAAGATGACCCTTTAAAAGAAGCAAGGCATAGTACAAGGGTCTGACTTTTACCAGGCTACTTTGCCTCCAAAAGTCTTACTCATTAGCTCGGGGAGCCCTTTTAAGACGCAATATGGCAAAAACGCAAGGGAGTATGAAATATTCACGGTCAGTGTGTTTTTTTGTGTGGTCATTATAACTAAAGGAAGCTGTGAGGCTTAGTTTTATAGCCACAGAGATTCCCCTGCCTGCCAGATCTGAAACTGGAAGCAGAGGTGGTGACAGTTTGTTTGTTTGCGTGTGGGTGGGGTGGTGCGCGCATCTGCAAGGCAAAGAGAGGCATGACTATTATGAAAAACAATTATTCCTGTAAAGATGGGCAGAAAACAATAAAGCAGCTGTGTGCACTGGTCTTGTGGTACTGACTGTACCTCCCGCTCTTTCTTGCCTTCCCCCCTTGTCTCCATCGCCTCATCTTTCCTTTGATCACTGGCCTTTCTTTTCACAGGACTCACTGTGGCTCATCACACGCAAACACTGTCTGTATGTGAGAGTTTCTCCACCTTTCTTCCATCTTTCCTTCCCTGGGTACACCGAGACTTTGATCTGCATCACAGACTCCCACAACCCTTTCCCCTTTTTTCTGCTTCCCTGCATACGATGAGTCTCCAGTATACATGAACTCCTCCGGGCTTTATTCACTGTTTACTTACTTTATATTTGCCAAAAAACACAATTTCTGAAGCCGACAAATATAAGTATGCTGATAAGCCACTAGCTTAGCCTTAATTATCACTGGAAAAGCTGTGGTTGTGTTTTAGTTTAAGTTAAGCCCTGAAATGAGATATAGAAGAAAACAGAGAATTATAAGGCAAGAGAATCAGATTAATTTTAAGGCACTAAGAAACGGTAGTGCTAAAGGTGTACAGAGTAAGAGGTCAGTCTCACACGTGATTGGGCAGAAGGCTGCCTTGCTAATCAAAGCAAAGTTCTGCTGTGAGCGCAGCGCTTGCACTGAGAATGAGAACTGAGCAGCAAAAAGGACAGAAATATGGGGACACGCTCCCTCCTCCTCTTTTTCTTTTTATCTATCCACCTGGTGTGGCGTCCTGGTTGGTTGTGCTGCCTTGTCTGTAGCTCCGCCCCTTTTAATGAAGCGCCAGCTCCCGTCGTTCACTTTAAAGAGCCGACTCCGAGAGCCGAAACGTTTGCGACTGACTCGTCACGATTACAAAGGTTCTCTTCAGGCCTGGCATCAACATTCTGTACTGAGAGACTTGATTTATGAACGCGTCATTCAGAAATGTGTTTTAAATGTGTCCTGAGTGGCCGCATGGACACAGAACTCACCTATAGCGCTGTTTGCAAATAAACAGAGAAAGGAATGATAGAAGACTTTCATATCGATGCTTCTTTGTCATGTTTTTTTAAAGATCATTATACAGCAGCAGGATGTTGATGAAGCACGCAGGGATGGTGAGGGTAAGAGGGCACTGTGTAATTTACTCAGCACTGTTTATTTATTAGCCTATTACTGCTAATTAATTAAGACGGGAATTTCCTTTGTTGAGAGTGGACGCTATTGCTAAGACAACTACAATCCTCTACATTACAGCCAGAACTGTGTCATGTATGTGTAAAGAAAAAACATGCTACTTACTCAGTTGCTGATTATGTCATTAAAGGGAAAATCTGTCCCCTTTTTACGCAGGAAGACTTCAATGACTCTGTCATGGAGTTGATCAGTTCCATCATGTCCTTTTCAACAGCCTCAAGGTTCCTCAGAAGCATCAAGCTAGTGGTACCACTCAAAGTTAAAAACACTTTTTTGGGCACACCGACCTCACTTTATGATGTCCAGTTCTTCTGAAAACTACTGGAAATATTATAAGCCTGCTAACAGGCTCTGTGAGGCAAATTTGAAAGCTGATTGGTGATGTACAGAAATAGTGTTCTGTACATTTTTTGTCCTACGGAGAAGACTTTGTTTGTTTAATGCATGCCGGGATATTCTAGTAAAATTAAGAGTGTTGGAATAATGTCAAGAAAAACACACCTCTGTGTTTTGTGTCATCACTTATGCAGGATTGCATACAATTATTTGAATCTCTGTTCTTTTACTTGTGCACATGTTCAGGGATGTTCTTGTATAGATATTTCATTGAAACAATGTCTAGTTTTCACAGAGTTCATGAATAAATTATTTGCATGTACTAACAAGTTGTCTGAAAATATTCATGTTAAACTGGAGTGAATGTTGGTCTAGTATACTAATATAGTATGAAATATGAATTAAATATGATTATAAAGTATTAAAATACTAAAAAAACTGAGATGAATGATATTTATCTTTTACTTTTTGTTTATAATTAATTTATTTTAGAAAATAAACATTTTATCTCACTTGTCTGCGATAGGCGACCTTTTCTCTTGAGTGACTCAAACTCATTCAGATTTTAAGCTTACTACACACATTAGCAACACAGTCTAATGTGGATATATGTTGTCCTTTACCTTTATGTGCGTCATCACAAGTCATCCCTCCATCTGTCCCTCCTCTGCATCACCCTGTAAAACAGTTAATTTGACCGAGCCTCAGAGTTCACAAACATACCAGTGGAACTAACCATCTGTCCAATGTATAGCCTTTAAGGAAAAATAAATGATATGTTTGTGTAGGTGATGGCGTGCCTGTGTCTCTGTGTGCGCTTGCTTGTGCAGAGTTTGCGATTAGGAATGGTGGAAAAAAAGTGATGGCCTGGTTACCTCATGCACGCATGTGAGCGTATTTAAAATGCAGCGGGCGTTATGCAGTTTGCTCCCTAAGAAATTGCTTTGCTTGAACTCAAGACAGCAGGGCAAACACCCGTTTTCAATCAAGATTACTAGTGCCTAGAACTTTAGATGTTATAAATCAATCCTCAATAAATAGAAAAAAGTGTCCAAATAAACATGGTCAAATAAAAGTGTCGCATAAACATTTAACAATGATAAGAAGAAAGAAATTCCCTGACAGGAAGTCAGGTTTGTCTGTGCCAGCACATGCCCAGAAAGTCGGGACAAGCGGAGCCTTAAAGGGTCCACTGGGCACAAACTCACTACCTTACTGCTGCCCTCACTGCTTTTTCTGGTCTTAATCCCTTCCTCTTCATTTTGCTGTAGCAAGATTTTGGGTTTACTGTTTAATTGGAACAAGCTACACACAAATACATTACACACACACACACACACACGTACGTGCACGCACACACACACACACACACACACACACACACACACACACACACACACACACACACACACACACACACACACACATCTATGCGCTCCTCCGCTTTACATTGAGAGGACAAAAAAGAACAAAGCAGTGACACCTGCTGCCGACTTTGAAAGGAGCAAAATCTAAGGTTAATCACAGCTAATCAAAACTATATGCATTAATATGGTAGATAAGAAGTAGTGTGAGAACAGTGTGGTCCAGTTTCACACACCCCAGTGAGTGCACAGTCCTGCTGTGATTCAGTTGCTTCCATGTTTTTGACTATCAAACTTATTCGCTGAGCTGCTGAGCTTGTGTGGCGCTCCCAACTGATCTATGTTGTGGTTTTGTCTTGTGTCAGTTTCGGTAACATTGTCTGCAACATTACACTTTGTTTATGTCTGTGCATGAGTGTGTGCACAGTTATTTGAGTGATTTTGGCTCAAGAACAAAGCCGAACATCACAGTTGCGGCTTCCTGTGGGGGAAAACACGTCAAGGTGCAGCCGCATTAAAACCAAGGGTGTCTCTCATCAATCTGCAATACTTTTTAACCTGTTTGGTAAGTCACATATTGTGACAGAGCTAAAAATGGAATCAAATAAACATTGCATGTGTGCTTGGATTATTCAAAAGATAATCACGAAGAGACAAAATAAGTTTTACTTATTTATGTTTTTTACAAAACCTTTTTGATAAGACTGAATTTTGTAGTTATAAATAATAATACTGATTATGTAAGAGCTTTGGCTTACTGCAGTTTTTGCTGATGTCAAATTATCTTTACCAGCTTTCTCAAATATTTTTTTTTCAGCCCTTCCTATTGTAAGACATCAGATATTCAGAGGCAATGTCACCCTATGGGTATGTTTGGAAAGGAATTAGAGTTTTAGGTTCCAGATTTCAAGTGAAAAATGCACATTTAGGATTTGATAGAGCTGAATCATGGCTCTGCAGCAACTCCACGATACTATTAAGTGCATATGGATCAAAATCATTGAGGAAATGAGCGAGAGAGTGAATGAGTGAGTGCGGCGTTGTCTGACCATGTAAATTTACCACAGATTCTAATGAAATATTATTTGGTACAAAAAGAGTGTGTCAACTCTCAGCATGCTTTTGCCGATGTATTATCGACTGTTTTTATTGACAAGAATACTCTGCCAATTTGACATACATCTGTGCTTTTGTCACTACAGACACGAGCTCAGACAGGTTCAGTCGCGCACTTCGACACTCACTGGTTGACACCCTTTGGTAGTCTCCCAGAGGTGCAGTCACTCAGTCATTGTCAATCTGCAAGTGTCAGATCTCGACGTGCTGAGGAAACCAAATCAGCTGCTTTCATTCCTCAGATGCTGTTGCTCTTTCAAAGCTCATAACGACACATTGAAGACCAAAGTCTTACTATGGAGCTTTTCGGACATCTAGATGACAAGCTGAGAGCCAGTTTGATAAAATAGACAGCTGGAACATTCTGAGCACTGGACATTTGATTAAACAGATATCATTTAGTGAAAGACAAGCTTGTAGGAATGTGTGTTTTATGACAAAATTGATTTTACTTTGGTAGATTTGCGCATAGGGGATTCAAAAGATTTTGATGTAATGTTTACATTATTATTTTTCTTTTTCATTTTAGAGCTGGAAGAAATAGCCTCACTGCTTACATTAGCAGTTTAGTAACCCCCTGGGAAAAAAAAGTCTGTCCATACCAACATGTCTGAAAACAGATGTGTCTCATAAGACCGTCGACACTTTCATGCGCATAATGATGTTAAAAGTAAGCAAAAGGTGTTTCACAAACTGAAGAGACACACAATGGGCAATTAGACAGATAAAGTAGGTTGATTAGTTTTGAATCATGTTGCTTCAAAAAGTTATTCCCAATCTCCATACAATGACAAAAAGCCAATTAAGTTCCAACAGAAAAGCTGTGGAATAATTTCAGTTTGTGAACTTTTTTTCCCATTAGTCAGGCTCGAAAGAAGCCAAATGGTATGAATTAAATGCATTTAAATGGTTTGAGAGTTGTTTAAAAGCAACTGTTGCATAAAGAAGAAGAAAAAGAAGTCACACAAAATAAGCAACAATTATTTTTTGCAGCAAACATAAGGAAAACAGTTAAGTTAAGTGAGTCCTCGATAGTCAATAGTGGATAAACATTTTACAGAATACATATGCAAATACAAATGACACCAAAATGTGCTTAAATTAATTGAAGGCCCCCAAAATCAGTAACAGTTGATTGGCATGTTTTCAAAAATAACCTCATTAACATTCTCCATGTTGCTAATAGCTAGTAACGTTTTCAAAGCTTTAGAAAGCAAATAAATAAATAAACAAATGTCTTTACTGCAAACTAATAAAACAGGTACAGGCATTTG
The DNA here is from genome assembly GCA_903067075.1 of Micropoecilia bifurca. Taxonomy (NCBI): domain Eukaryota; kingdom Metazoa; phylum Chordata; class Actinopteri; order Cyprinodontiformes; family Poeciliidae; genus Micropoecilia; species Micropoecilia bifurca. The sequence continues at coordinate 20,253 of CAEGAF010127991.1, forward strand.
ATTGTACATTCCACTTGTATGGTGGAATGTTTACTATGCCCTTTGAGTAGTTTTCTTTTTTCTTTGAAGTTGAATTGGAGCAAATTAATTATAGTCTTGCCTTCCCAAAGAGCCACAAAATGATTTAAAAAAATAGAAAAACTATAAAAAGAGTATTCTTAATGCTAATCTCCTTGGATGGGTGGACCGTCTGGCCCGTCAGGCTAAGTAAGTGACATTTCCAGATTTATATGTTGAACAAAAACATCATATTCATTTCACAGAATTACTTAAGGAAATCTAAACACCTAAAATAATCTTACAGCAAAAGCGAAAACAACATTTTCCATTCCAATTTTCAATTAACTGCAAACCTTTAAAAGGGAAATGGCTCAGTGGAACTATAAGTGGCTTCTTGGAACAAAAGGGCATGTTGGTGATTTTCATTGCAGCTAATGATGCCTTTTTGACTGATTTTATGTCCTCCAAAATCTAGGAATTGCACATATTCGACTCATCTCCGTGTACCAGGTGATCAGCTCCCCTTTTCAATGCCCTTTCTCTTTCTCTTTCTTTTGTCGTTTCCTATCTTTATGCCTTGTCATCAGGAGAAGCATCTTCAGGGAGATGTATTGCTTTAGGCAGAACATCTTTCTTACTGTGGCATACCATTCCCTTTTTCTCTGTCTCTTGAGAGGAGCAATTGACCTAGGTCAGTCAAATAAGAAATAAAAGTAGCTATTTTTTATTTTTCAATTTTAAGTTTTGTTCAAAAACATTTGAAGAAATAAAATATTGCTAAACTGTTTTTACTAATGACAAGATTTTGGTTTCTTATGTAGCCCTCACTTAAGCAATATCAGTAAATAAGTGATTTTGGGTTCTTTATTTTAGTATACTCTTACTATTTAATTTGAATCTCTCTCTACTACTTTTGGATCGATCAGCATTGGACATTTCTAAAGTAAATTACACTACATGCCATGTAAAGTAAACCATCCAAACCCTCCTTTAATTAGGCAAAAATAATAATGAAATAAAGAAATGTCAGGTTTTGGGTTTCAGGAAAAACAGGAAAAACAGAGCATTACAATGAATCTGCATATACAGTGTAAAACACCAGTTATATACCCCACTATTGTAAAACCTAAAGCTAATGCCGACAGAAAATACACCCTACGTTGAAGGCCTGTGCCGATGCTCGAATGTAGGAGTCCCACCGACTCAACAGTCCAGAGCCTCTTCACTCAAAGAGTGAAGACCAATATAGCAGTTGGTGACATTGAACTTTGCAAAATCCTCCAGCTGTGACTTAATAATTGCAAGGTTTTTGAAGGAGTTTGTTTTTCAGACACCAAAAAACACTAACTCATTGCCAGAGATTGGCTGGGTATTTTTTTAAGTGCTTGAACTGGTCCTATAAACAGTTCAGACCCAAATGGAAGTACAAAAAGGTGCTACTGTTGAACATTTAATTGTACATATTTTATCAATACCATGTGTCACAGCACACAAGGTGTGTTCCCAATTTCTATTTTGTTCTCACAGTGAATAACAAAAGAGTGTTGCACATATATTTAATTAAAACAACCATAAATTCCAAAGGTTGAACTATCAATTGCAATCTCTTTTTCAACACTTTGTAATTTCCAGACAGGTTTCAGAGTTATAAAACTGTCAAGAAGCATCTACAGCATAGCTGCAGGACTAGATCAGAGGAGGTTGCAGTTGTTTGTGTTGATGGTGAAGATAAAATAAGACATCTAAGGCTGAACTGAAGCAGAATAGAGGTTTTATTAAATTTCACTCACTGAGCTATGAAGGGCTTACTTCTAAAGGTCACACTGACAAACACTTTCACAAGTAGGCCAGGTAGTTTTTCGGATTATGGCTTATTGACATGAGAGGTAACATTCTTGTTGCTATATTGTGTCACCGGTCACTGATGAAGAAATCATAGAGAAAAGCACCCTTTCAAAATACAGAAATGAGGTTGGTTGTTGTGGTGTTTTTTTGTTTGCTTTTGCTATAGCACTAACTGATTTTTGAAATATATTGAGAAATGTGAAGTTTTACTGTTGTGAATAAAAAGCATGTTGAAAAACATATCAGCAGGACATAAGTGTTGCATGACTTCTAATAGCAGAATAGTGTACACAAAATGAATTAATTTTAAACATGATTAAAAGTTAGATAATACAGATTGAAAGTCTTTCAAGAAATCTACAGTATCCCTTTCAAAGGGAAAAAAAGATGTTTGGTAAGAAAAACCATAGGTGGCTATAGAAGAAGAAATATTTTATTCACATCAAAAACAGAGAAATCTTTGCACAATCTAACAGGCTCTTGCACTTGATCTTTCTCAGCCACAAAGTTTTTGTGCCAACGCTATTATCTCTTCCCTTTCTTTACAGAGGGAAGGGTAACATGATAAAATGTAAAATAGACATATTATTAGAATTGAGCTGCATTAAAACATTTCATCAGATTAATCGCAATCAGACCTGTCATTTATCACAATGTTTTACTTTGTAAGCTTGAAATGTAAAAATTGCTTGTTTAAAAGAAAAAAAAAATGCAGTTTTCCAGGGTTTCATATTCAGGAAGGCCTAAAAGGAATTTGAAATGTAATTTTGAAATGTTAACTATAAACTGTTTATGCTTAAATGGAAGAATAAATCCCCATTGCAATAAATAGACTATACTACCTTGGCTTCACATGATTATCAACCATTATGTCTGATGATTTAGCATTGTTTGTCCTTAAATTGCTGGCAACAAAATTAGGATGCTAGGGCTTATCTCCAGCAGTCTTTTGGCAAAGCCAGAGCACACCTTGCACAGCATAGGGCAGGGCAGCACAGACACACAGCAGACAACCACACACACACACTTGCACCAAGTGACCGTTTAGATTAAAAGACCAATAAACCTAACAGTCATGTTTTTGAATGTTGGACTACATGTGGGAGAACTTACAAGCTCCCAGTTGCAAGACCCAAGGCCAGGATTTGAACCAAGAACCTTTTTGTTGTAAAGTGCTACCAACAGTGCAACTTTGTGATAACAAAGTTGTACAAATTTGTATTGTAATATTTTTTTTAAATAAGATGCATTGCAAGGTGAAATAAGTGAAATGCATATAATCTCTAAAATACTTTGAGTACTTATGTTACATATTACATTCCACATCATGTTTTGAAGATGTCTTCATATATTTTTTATATGTTATTGCTGGTTACTGGATGTATTTACATGTATTGTTTCATTGTTGTCACTGAAACCTGATTATGTATCCCAAAGTGACTGATAATCACTCTTTTAAGAAAAGCTTGTTTTTGCCACAGCAACACCAAAAGGGAGTATTTCCTAAAATCAGATAAAGAGAAATGGGTTGCACAGCCAATAATACTCCCTGGAGCTTTTACTGCAGGGAAAAACGGAACACAATCACAAAATAGCTTCAAGAGAATAATGCATGTACTGTAAGACTGGGTTCTCCTTCCAGTAATAAAACCAGATGACCCACTGATAAGGAACTGTGGGATAAAGGCCTTGTCCTGCAAACCTTAAGTGCAGCATTGTACAGGCCTCTTTATATTTCTCAGGACACAACAGCAAGTGTTTGAGCTCCAAACACTTTTTTCTCAGTATTTTACAAGCATGACAACAGACCAGGTGGTGAAGTTGCCATTTTAAAAGGGGTCAGAGTTTACACTGCCAGATAAGAACACACAAATTAACATCCTGAAAGACAGTGGATATGCTTATTTTACATCTGGGAAATAAAACTCAGCAGGTGTTCCAGTTCCATAAATTACAAATCCTTAATGTGGACAGTGCGATCAACCCACTCATTAAAGTATATCAACAACACGTTAACAATTTATTTGGGTGAGCCTTATCTCTTTCTCTCCTCTTAAGATTTTATGAAAAAAAGTGTGTCAATATTTATTGGAAAAGGGGCAGTATCAAGTAAAATCTACTTTTATGAACTGTCCATTATGTTATAATATAAAAACATACCTTGAGCGTTGTTTTGATTTGTTCATGCATGTTAGAGAAATCCATTCTTGGAAAGAAGTCTCATCCAAGTTTTTTGTTTTTTTACATACTAATTTAGTCATGCAGCATAGAAAGTCATATACATCAATGTGAACATAACATCTTCATAAGAGTTGAACCTGAACCATAAACAGTCAGTGGATCCATGCTGGCACAAACATTTGATGTTACTCATATAAAATTGTTAAAGGACATTTATACTGTTGAATGCAGAACATTTGTATTTATGTTTAATAGAAATTCTGTTATTTCTTTATTGTGAATGATTTTGGTCATGTTTTCCTTCCAACTTTTCTTGTTTATTGTTTACGATTGTGAAGTTAACTTCCTCCCATTAGTTGCTTTGGCACACACATCCCTTTTTAAAATAACTAAACAAATCCCAACACTTTTGATACTTTACACTTGAATTCAAATTACTTACTTAAGACTTGAAAATAAAAACTCAAAATTTCGAATTAATTCTAGACTTCAAATGAATTCTAGACTTCATGCCTTCACTGGGACTTTCTCGCCTTTACTTGAGACTTGACTCTACACTTGGTTGGAAAACGATTTAAAAAAAAATAATAACTTGGTCCCATTTCTGAAAGACAGAAAAAATGGGGCTTATATGTTCAGAAGCAGGACATCATCACTTGCTAAAGGAACATATGAGACTAATTAACATCATTTAGAGCAGCTGAGTGGGAGCATAGCCTAAGGTGCTGAGGGAGAATGTCTGGCCAAATACACAAGAAACACCAGGATGACAGTAACTGAAAACAAAATGACAAAGCCTTAACATTACCTAACCCTAACAATTTACTGCGACACAAAATACAAAACTGAAATCCAATCTCACTCAGATTATACGATTCAAGTCTGACAAAATCTTGTGTGATTATATGCTGCACAGCTGCATGTACTTCAGCTGTTTTCCTTTGTTGGTCTGAATCCTAATTATAGTGGAATTAAAAACTCAATGAACTGTGTATAATATTTTAAATTACCTCATGACATTAAAAGAAAAATAATCTTTAAAAAAAGGCATACACTGAAGGCTGCTTAAAACTTATGTTCAGTTGTTTCATTTATTTTTCTTCTGAATAAATTGTAAATGCAATTTGATTGCTAAGCACTTTCAGATGGGGAATTCAATGTTTCTTATTATTTCCTTCAGCACTTCAATTACCTTAGTAGATTCTCAATGAAAGCACCCCTAGTCCAGTTTTTCTGCCTTTAGCCCTTTCACAGACTTGACTATTGAAACAGATTAAAATATCAAAATATCGTGTTTTTAAAAAGGAAGATGAGAAATACTCGAAGGAGCAGACAGGCAGTATGAGGAACTCTATCCCAAAGGAGAGGGTCAGAAGTCAGCAGAATTTCTGCACATTTTTAAGATATTAGTTTGAAGTAAAACAGGACACATCCATCCTCCCAAAACATATTTCCTACATCATATTTTGACAGCTTTGAAAAAAATAAACGAGATAGCGATAATGACCAGTAAGCAGGCTGTGGGTTTCTTGATAATCACAAGGTTCTCATCAGCAGTCCAAGTCAAACAGTGGAGGTAGTGAACCTGGACTTTGGCAGACGCGCTTGTCTGCAATCACACATCATCATTACTCCCTTCCCTCCTTGCTGGATATATTACTCCTGCAGATGGAATCAGAGAGCTTGGGGAGGGTCCTGGGGCTCCTGATAACTCCAGACATTGTAGACATGCATTCCTCCCCTTATGTCAGGGAGTCAAAGTCATATCATCCCCTTTTTCTAAGATATAAACTTCTATATAAACCTAAAATGATAGAAATTAACAATGTTATGTTGTTAACTAGTTTTTAAATATTAAATAAAGTCAACCAACTCAAAATGTTATTGTGAGATACGTCAGTACAACAAATTTCCCATAGCCTCATACTAGTACAACACAGCCCTTGTGCAGCATTCAATTTTGAAACTAGTAACAATGGTAAGAAAGGACTTTAATAAAGGGAAACACATCATAATAGGTGATGCTGACACTATTGTCCTGCTATAACCCTTGACATTTGGGAAAATACAAAAACTATTAAATTCAGACGTCTCTTTATTTTTAACTATCTACATTTTCTAGTGGTTTAGTGAACAATGTTTGTACAGTCCTTAGATCTAACATCTGTCTCATGCTTACAATCTTTGTGTGTTTGACTGTGTGGGTGGCTTAATACAAAGACACAGACGAGGGCATTAATGCATGTGTGTGATAGGATATTGTGGTTTTCATAGGCAAATCTGTTCCTGTACATTTACAAGATAGGCATGATCTCACTGAAGATTTGCAAAAGACCCATGACTTTAATGAATGTGTGGCTTGTTTATGGATTTGAACTCAACTTTCTCCTTAGACACAGCTTGTTTCACAAAACACAGCACCACTCTTACTGAATATGTGTTGGGTTTAGTCTCCCTGTGAATTTGCTGTAAAAGCCGCAATAGTTATACTGAGTTTGGATTTGTGATTTCAGGTGTTAATGTTAGTGTAGACAAAGACAGGCTCTGCTATTGGGTAGCATAAACGTATCTGTACATGCCAACTCTATATATAGCCAAGATAAATGCTACAAAAAAAGAAAATTGACTTTTGAAAGTAAATTAACATTTAATTGAACATATGCTAGATTTTACGATGCAAATGCATGTTAGGGATTCCTGATGGCCCAGCAATGGTAAATATATGTGTCACAAATATATTTATCCAAATTTAAAAGACAATTAAGTTCTAGAATGAAGTACCTAACAATCGTATGAAAAAACAGAGAGCAAACAAAGAGTAGAATACTCTGAGAATTATCCGCTCTCCATGCTGAGTTCTTGATGTATGAGATTAAAAAAGAGTCAGTGAGTTGAATTCATGAATTCCATTTATTAATACCAAAATACAGCTTGTCCATTATCACCTGCCACCTTTAGGAGGTAACAGACAAAATGGCGCCCCAGAAGAGTTTGTGATCTCCTTTGTTAGCCTCTATCTAAGTTACGCCCCAAAGAGGGCGTTCCCTAGCGTGTCCTTTCCTCTACCCATAGCTCTCATTTGCATTTCCTAGCATGTCATTTCCTCTAGCTTTAGTTTAGCAACTAGCTAAAAGAGATAAAAGGAAAACACAGAATTATTTATTCTCAACAATACCAACCCAGCAATTTGTTGTTCAACAGCAACTAAATTCCATCCAGGATGTGACATACACAAGCAGCACACAGAGAGAAAACGAGATGCCAGACTGAGCTCCACAGCTTCCTTTATGTCCATCACTCTCCATTCAACCGGAATCAGGGCTATCATGCTGGTATTTACTGAAATACACATTTCTATACTACTACACAAACAACAATCTTTATTGCGGTCTTAAACAAGTTTGATTATAATTTTGAACAGTTATGCACAGACAAATTTCACCAATTTACATGGCTTCATTTTTCTCCCTACTTTTCTATTCTGTTATGCAGCTTTGTGTTTCTTTGTACTCTATTCTGTTTAATAAAACAGTTTTCAAATATGCTAGAATGGAAACTTTGTGAATGAGTTCTTTCCTTTCTTTCCTTTGTTGCTTTTTTCCCCATGTGGCATAAGATGTGTGTGAGTAGGACAAATTATTCATTATTTATGGCAAAACTACCTATCCAGATCGCATTTTTAATAACTTTGATTATAAAAATACTAACTTTTCAAATACTGCCGCAGCTAGGTAATCTTTGAAGTAATGCTAGATGGAAAAAAAAGAAAAGAAACAGTACAATATACTTGTGGAATGCAAAAACGCAAACATAAAAAATAAAAAGTGGAAGACTTGTTTTTTTAAGCATGCCTCTTTTTATCATCTTACAAAATGATATTCTGTGTATGAGCCTATTTTTCAATTACAACTCCAGTAAGCAACTAGCTTAGTTTATTAAGTGGCCAGACTATTGCATGGTTTGATAGTGAATTTATCACTCCTAATGATATCCACCTGCGAAAGCAGCCGAGAAGGGGGGCTCTGGGGCTATCGATCACATTCTGAAGTAGAAAAGGGGGAAAGACCAGTGAGGCTGTCAGATGAGTGGGGGAAGAAACAGATAGGGTTTTCTTTGGACAGTTTACAGAACATTAAATCATGCAGATGATGTGGGAAAACAGGTCCAGAGAGAGACAGAGACAGAGATATTCAGCACCACTGGGAGAATTACCAGCCAACAACAAAAAAAAAAAATACCAGAAAAAAACTAGGGATTGGGAAAAAACTCCAGATGCTTAATTTATTTTCAACTTTTAAGTGGCAATAAAGAAAAAAAAAAAAAAGATTTAAAACTAAATTCTCAAGATCTGCTTGAAAGTCCAGATGGTTTTAATGATAGATTATGTTCCAAAACTCTCAAATCAAGAATAGTACAATTGGAGCAGCTTTGACTTGGAGGTGCTTCTCATAGGCATTCTCTGCTTTCATCTATCTCTTTTTTAATATGAAAAGTCTCTGCACATTCGATGCACAGGCGTATCTAAAAATACCAGATGATATATAACTTCTAAACTCGCTTTTCAAAGATTTTCTTATTATTGTGTATTTTTCATGCACATAGTGCAATTATATGCCACAGCCCAGTAACTATGTTGTCTTCGGAAATAAAAAATGTTGAATGCTGTATATGAACATAAATTATTGAGTATTATGTAAAAACATAATTTTTTTTAGCTTCATGGTATAATTTTTGTGTTTCTTTGTGTCTTTCATGCATGTTTGACAAATCATTTAATCTCCCATGGCAACCATTTGGGGATGCCAAAGTCTTTGCTCTGACAAAGCACCACCTATTTAAATTGAAGCTCCTTCTTGGAGCTGCATGCTCCAGAAGAGCTTTCGCTTCACAGAGTGTTAATTCATGAACATTAAATCATGTTCAGAAGGCTTCTACACCACGCCTTCTGATCAGCTCCACCAGACTAGCGGCAACAGCAATTAGCAAACACCTGGTAGATCTACACATATGCTGAACTTGTCATACCAAATGCCTTTCAGTTCAAAGATAATAAGAATATTGAAATGAGTTGCAGTCTCCAGCTCGGGTATTTTCTTGATGAGGGAATAAGATTAAAGCATGATTTAAAGCTCATAATATCCACTCATTTTAAAAAAAAAAAACAACTACTTGACTTCACCTCATCAAGCAGCCTACTGTTATCTCTTTGGCAGTAAACAGGACTGCCAGTGTTTTCAGCTTGAAGAAAATGAAAACTTTTTGCAGCGTTTAAATAAAACTGTTCAAAACTGCGGCTATAAAACAAAAAGTGAGCTGGTGGGGCTCTCAAGCTGTTGTCTCAAGGTTACAGGGGAACCTGCTCATACGACTATGAACAGGTGTACTGATGCCCTGTTATCCATGTTAATGAAATCATTAGTGTCAGGCTTCTAGATGCAAGCATCTCTGTGGGATTTGGGGGAGAAAAAAACTCAACCGTCTGTTTTGCTCACCTGTCACACTTGGGATGACTCATGATTTAATTAAGGAAACAGAAGCCAGCAAAAGTGGCCTTTCAAGAACAGGGCTTGACCTACAGTTGTGTCCATTCATTAATGTTGACGGTCTTATTATGTAATGTGATAAGTGTTAAATGCATGTATGAGACATCTTTACCCTGATGTGAAAATGCAAGCAGAGTAATGTGGGCATTCTCGTTTTGTTAATAGAAACAAAATGTATAGCTGGAAAACCCACTCAGTTTGTACTTATACATTTTGTGTTATGCTTATAAGAAGCATAAGAAAACTGCTTCTTCTTTATCATATTGTTGTAAAACTTGTAATGTCTACATGACATTATGTCATATGTCATAATATGCTTCCCAGGTACAGCAGGCAGGGTATATTGAGCAACAACAATTACTATAGTGTATAATACTTGGACACCTATGTGTATAGGTTCTCTTGTGTGAAGACCACCTAGGGTCTTAAGGCAAAGACCAAGAAGCACAACTGACTGGTCAGGGGTAAAATTGTAGCGAAGATTAAAGCAGGATTAGATTATTAAACAATATTCCAACATTTGATTAACTTTTATGGGATACTGGTCATCCCATTATCAAAAAATGGAGTATAGCACAACTGTAAAGTTGCCAAGACATGGCTGGCCACCTAAATTAGCAGGCTGAGTAATGAAAGCATTAATCAGAGAGTCAGTTAAGAGGCCCATTGTACTTCTTGAGAATGGTAAATAGCTTATACTCATACAAGGCTTTATCAAGTCCAGAGGACTCCAAAGCTCTTCACACTAAATTTGTTTGTTCACGCAGACATGCACATGCTGATGGTGGCAAGCCACAGAGTAGCCACAGACGCACTGGGGCGTCTGACAGACTGCAGATCAGACCTGCAGGTTAGACTTGCAGCTGTGGAATGAAATGGGGGAATGTATTACCTTTAGGGAACTGAATACAAACTCACCTGATGATTTTCAGCTTTGTGTTTATAAAAATTATTTGAAATTATACCTTCTGCACCCCTATGGACAACTTTGGTTGGTCCATCACATGAACTCCAAATAACGTACATGTGAATTTAATTATAATTTGATTAAATGTACCCTTGTGAAGTTCATTTTTTTTCTCCAGATGGTCTCACTTTCAAACAATGGTACATTCATCCCCCAGTCCTAGACTTAACAAGGGGGTGATGCATATTAAAGTGGCATTAATTTTATTACAATTCAGGAACAGTAAGGAATAAAACATCAAAGTAATTAAGTTGAGAGGATGACAGCAAGCTGAGAAGGCGGTCATCCTCTTACCTGCAGCTGGGACAGTACAAAGGTCCGAGAATAACTATGTAAAAAGAAAAACAGATTTTGTATAACTCAACATCAACTGACTATTGTAGTAGAAAACCACTTCAGAAGTAAACTGCACTGATTATGCATATCTGCCAGTGCTTCAGAACAACACTTAACCCCACAGGTACAGTTCAACACTGCTAGTTTTGATTATAACTTAAAATTAATTAATGTAAAACAAAGAAGATGAAAGTTTCATGATATATTAGAATTTGAGAAGGTAACTCGGGACTTTTGTTATCTGTTGTATCTGGTGTATTGCAAATTTCCTCTTGCTTTTCAAGTGCTTCAGTGACCTGCTCGAGTTATTTTGGGGTGTTGTGTGAAATGTATGTTGGTGCTTGAGTTTCAAGTGGACTGCTGGCTTTGATAGGAAGGGAGGCTCACAGACATCCTTCAAGAGGCATTTTACAAAGCACATGACACAGAACAGAGCAATGGAGTGGCACTGTTAGTGCTGGTTGTCAGGTGGGAGCATCCAAAATATGTCCCATTGAAATTCTTTATTGTATAGTGGTTCACACTGTATAAATCCAGAAGCTGATTTCATGTAATATGACAGTGCTTCACAACAAGCTCTCCATAGTACCCAAACATGAACTACCATATGTCAGGACTGATCAAAGGATGCATTTGCAATAAAGCCCAGTCATGGGCCAGCATGTGTCTGTGTCTAACCAGTTTGGCCTGTGGTTGCCTTTTCCTGTTAATGTGCTGAAGAATGAGGGAGACACCCAGAGCCAAATAATCATTAGTAGTCTGGCATCTCAGGCAGTACAGTGGACAGATTTGCGGCATCAAAGGAGCTCCCATAGGGTGAACACCCATGCAGCAGTCGTCTTCATCACACAATACTGAAATAATTAGCTTCCTGTTGTTGCGTGAGAAATGGAGACAGAGTGTGTTTATCACAGTTTTATGAACCCTCCATAGCAACGCAGCTAGTTATTAACTGCACTCTTGAATACATTTTATGTGTTTGTGTACAGTTTCATTTTGATCATTAGTGACTTGGCCCAGACAATAGGGGAGTTTCATTAAAAAGGCTGTAATATGATCAGACTTTGCTTGACATTAAATACCATATACGGTAGGTTACAAGCGAGTCTGTTTCTTTAGTGGAAGCCACCACAAGCTTTGATTCGAGCTTTACTGTGGCCTCATTATGACAAAGTATTTGCAATCATTTGCCTTTGAGTGAGCCATGAAGGGTGTATAATACTTAACATCTAATGTACAACACATGGCCTGGCTTTGATTTAGCCCCTCTATTGACAATACCTTTGTTTGTCAACTGCAGTGCCTCTAAAAAAAAAAATTGATGACGCATATGAAGCCCGTGCTTAATCTCCACTCCTGCATTCCTGTTTTGCTTTAATCAAGATAAGAAATTACCAAAATGATGTGATGAAAAGTCAGTGATAACCATCGTGACATGGACTGCACCATTCTTTGAACAACCAAAATTCTTAGAATACTTGTTTTATAAAAGCTGCCCAGTTTAAGAAGGAAACAAAACCATCCTGACCCAAGCCTGTATGCATGGCCATGATACAGCATGTCTGCTTTCAGCCATGTCATTTTTTGGTTGTAACTTTACGCATTTTGACGATTTTCTCATGTGCAATTATTAACAATGTGATTGTTGCTTTTAGAAGTTATAACAGGTCGTCTTTGGTTAAATAAATGTCACATTTACAAAGAGAAAATAGTAAAAATGATCTTGAAACTTTTAAAATCGTCACTAACAACCTCCATTAAAGTTAATTTGTACATCTAAGGCATGCATCATTTGAGAGACTTGTGTCAACACTAGCAAAATGAGAATCATTTTCTCCTGACAGATGTGCATATGTTCAATGAATTACAGTTTTACTGGCTTGTCAGCTGTAGAAACACTAGATAATTCCTTCAAGCTTTAAGGATTTAGAAAACAATGTACACCAGTCTCTTTTACTGAGGGGTGTCTGTAAACTCAGTTATTCCACATACAAGATGGTGCAACCATTAGTTGATCTTTCTGTAGACCAGAGACTGAATGTATTTTTGAAGAAGGCACACACTGTTATGTAAAATTCATCTTTGTTTTTTGCCTCTATGTCTCTATCAGAGTTGCATTTGAATAAGGCAGCATTAAGATGAGGTGCTGAAAACTTTCATCAAATAGATTATTAATTTTCAGTTCAAAACCATGTCATTTGACTATAATTTGGAAAAACTAGTCAATACAGTCACCTCAACATTGATTTACCAAATGAAGTTAAAAGTTTCTAGAAGAGTTTGATGGCAGTGACTGATAAATTATGGGTGCCAAAGCAAAACTGAAAGCCTCAATAGATTATCAGGTTTTAGTTTAGGTATGCAGCTATAGGAGAACATGCAATTCTGGGGGCTTATGGGAAAAAAAATCCTTCAACTAAAAATTTACTGATTGTTAGAACATGCCGTCTTTTTAGCATTTTTTTAAAAATGCTGTAACTTTACCATTTCTGGTTGGTCGTGTGAGTGAAAGACAAACATTGAAAATGGACATTGCAATGAACATAAAAGAAAGCAAATAACAAAGAAAACTAATAACTTAAGCTTGGCATTTCTCATGAAATCTATACATAAACAATTAATTTCTCTCTTAAATTCATCTTCAAAAAACTTAATATGCTTATAAGTCTGTATGGAAGGAAATTAATTGACTTTATTTTATATTATATCTAACAGAATGTGTATTGAATTGTTGTCACTTTATAAAGCATTGTGTAATTAAAATATTTTTGAACTGACACCATAAAAAAATGAAAGAGAAGAAAAAAGTTAGGAAATTAGGCATGGGCAAAAGGTTTGTAACATACATCAGTGTTAAATATAGCAGCAAAATGGCAAGAAACTTCTATGACACTGCATGGTTTTAATAGTTTTATTACACTTTCTTTGCCACTGTTTCTCAAAAAAATAGTCTCAACCTGTTATACACGCTTTTTTTAATGAACATATGAAAAGCTGTGACAAATATATTGCTGAGTACTGTGACACCTACCTGAAAACCAAACGTCATCCTTTTGAATACATGCTCATCCAACCTTGCTGCTTTTTGGCTCCCGGCATCAACAGTCTAAACAAATGGGCCACTTCCTCTTTTCCCTTTTTCTTTCCTCATGCTCTTGTTAACAGACAGAGCACTGGATCCCATTCTCTGTCTGTTAACACCACTGAGTTGTGACTGAGCTTGCTCTCTGGAGTGATTTGGAGACATCTCATCCACTGCAGTTGTCCTTTAAATTTGGCCAACTGGATGAGCTCTAAGCTGTCCTGATTCCTGTTGGAGAGCTTTCATTAGTTAAATGCCATCTGAGTCTATGTGACTGAGCAGTACCCATTTTCGTTGTGTCTCAAGTCAAAATGTGAACTAAGTGCCGCCATTAAGGCATGACAAATTAATGGGAGGAGCTGTCAAAGCAAATTTCAAAACTTAAATGTCGTTTGCCATGCATCACTTAAACTTTATGCTAGAAATGCTGCATCAGCTTCTAAGAATCTTTTTTACTTTTTGACAAAAGATGCAGAGAATCAACTCATTAGTAATAAAGAGGAAGTCGAGCCTGTAAAAGGAGCCAACCATGAGGAGGACATAATTAAAAGACTTGAAAACTGAAAGAGTAGAAAGACCTACATCTAAGCTTAATGAATTTTTTTTCAGCATTTTGATAAATAAGGTGAAAGGTGAAACTAAATGGCTACATACATTACATATATACATTGCAGAGTAGAAATACAATATTACAAAATGTGCAGACAAATTTGCAGCATACACAGCAGCTGTATGCATAATGTTTGTTTCATTGTTGTATAGAGCGGTGTATTATTACTATTTCTGCAACAATAATACCAGAATTATGGGTATTATTTTGTTTGTTTATTTTAACAAACAAGTAAAATAATGAAACATTTTGTATGGTCACTTCCATATTTGATTTTATTCTGCTTTGTTTGTTTAACCAAGATGTAATCAAATTATATACTGGAATTACAGCAAGGCTATTCTAAATTGTCTAACTAACTGCAGATGGTCGTTATTGACATGGATGCGGTTTACCTTTAAACCACATCCATCACACAAAGGAACTCCTCTACTGAATACCTTTGAACATTATTTAAGTTTGAGAGTAAAACTGCCAGGTAAGCCTTCTTTAGTGCTATGCTGGAATACAGTGTTTAATGATAGAAAGTCAACAAGCAGGCCTGAATGGAATCAAGTTTGAATTAGTTCATGAAGAAGAGATCAGTTCTGGATATCATGAAGGTTACAGTCACGTTCTGCTCTGAATTTGAAATTGTTCAATGCTGTTTTCAGCCTCTTACATATATTGTCCAGGCATTTTAATTCCATTGTTTTCTTTTTTTCATGAGGGTTGACACCTTTCACCGTAATTCACTCAGCAGACTCTATCTGCAAACATTCTCCAATCTCACCTCTAAAAGAAGATCAAATGAATATTGAATGGCAAAAAACGTAGTTCTAAAACAGAAATCTAAAATAGAAAATTATTTTGATCTGATGAATCAATCGACATTTGGGGTATCTATATGATTTTAAATGTGGTAAATGCTCTTTTAATGTTGGACAATAATTTTTAATATTTGAGTTCCACTTGGTACGTTATTATATTTCCTAGCATTCCCTCTCTCTCTAAAGCCTTCGAGTCCTTTCTCATAGTTAATGAAAATCATAACTTTTCAATTTTGTGGCTGTCTAACAAGTTTATCAGTCATGTTGTTGCACTCTCAGTCAGAACATTCAGCTTGTTCAATAAAGGAGAGCTCATGAGAAATAACCTTATGTGATGACTAGGTTTTATGCCAATTCTAAAGGGAGTTTTTTTTTTTGCTAAACATATGCTTTGAATTAAATTTGATGGGTTAAAAGGTTTTTCATCCTTCACAGGTTTCTATTATGATTTTTATCTCAAACACCAGCAACAAGAAACTAAAGGGAAGAACGGAGCAAATACCACCTCACACAGGCTTTTATGTTACTCAGCAACATAAGCAATTTATGAATTATCACTAAAATTGTTACTTCATTAAGCCTTGTTTTGCTTCCTTGTAACAACATTAGTGACCACCTTAATTATTCCTACCGGTACTCATAGTTACATAATAATTACAGTATAATTTCCAGACAGTAATCTAGGTTTCATCTGTTTAATATTTTTAGATTTACCTTTTCTCTCTTTGCTCTAAATTTTATTAAGCTATGAAGTTTGGCATTTTATAGAAACCTGGTTTATGACCAGCATTATACCTGCATTAGCAAGTATACCAGTACTGGCATTCTAACTTTATGTACTCAATGAATTAAACAAACAACTTACTTCTATTTAACAGTAGCTATAAAAACAGAGTTTCTCTAAAACAAAGCCTGAAAACTCCATGTTTCCCATGTGAAGGAAGGAAAAACTGAAAACAGTTTATCTGTGTCCACAAGTTGAAGGAGAGCATTTAACATTTATAAAGTTGTTTTTATATAATATTACATCTGTTTATGTATCCATGCATTATTCAAACACCTCAGGACATGTATGCACATGTTTTTTGCCTTCATTCTAATTATTTATTGATGCAATATGCGTAATTTTAAGATTTTTGTAAGATCTTCTGGTAAATGCCAAGCATAAATTTATATTGTGTGTTGATGTAATGGAAAGTGATATCTTATCTCATCTTAATTTTCCAGTTTTAATTTTGGCTGGCACTATGTCTATTTGATAATTTTAGCTTTTTTCCCCCCCTAAAACCTATAAACTGAAAATAAACTGATTATGTTTGCATGAACAACCACATATTCTACTTGCATTATTTGCAGTATTTACTTCACTTGAATTGTTTTATCTCCATTTCTCATACTTATGGCTGTGAACAATTAGTCATCTTTCATCAACATCAAATAACATTGCGTAGGACTTCCCTTTTGTGTATGCTCATGCCTGTTCTTTCATTTCCCCGATACTTGAAATGGCAGGCATGTTAGGACAGTTGAACAGAACAACATTCAAAACCTGGAGGGCACATAGTGCAGCAGAGTGTAATACATTTGTTTTTCTTCTAAGGAAAACAGCCTGTACCACAGAAACTATAAGGTGTGATATAAATTAAAAGTGGAGTTTTGACAAGGTGTCTTACGTATGTATTTACTATCCCGTGATATCTTTGTCCAGCTTCATTAGTCATCTGTACTTTCAGAATGTCGTTGGTTTTAATGTAGATGCTGGTATCCAGTGTTCAAATACACCTTTTCATTTAAGTGTCTAAAGACGGTAAGATATATGATGCGGCCAATTGTTCACTCTGCCGTCACCGGTGACCTCATGATAACAGTCAAAACAAATAGTCCCCTCAAACTCATTCTATTTTCCAAACCCTTTTTTCCCCCATTACTTTATGTGGTTCATGAACAATGTGAGACTTTCCAAAGCTTTTTGTTTTCACCTTTCTAAAAGTCAATGGAGCAATAACATGGCCTGAGTTAGTTATGGACTTGGTCACATGCTTTTATTGGCTGCTTGGTCTTCTAGGATGACGTTTCTGGTTTGACCAGTTATACACCGAGCTCTTTGTTTCCATCTGCATGCTCTTTGTGGCCGGTTCTGTTTTTGATGTGCTTTTATTTGAGCCACCATCTGAGCCAACTTTACCTATTATGAACACCTTAATGGAGTTTTTATTAAAATCTTATGCTATGCTTGAAGATATGTAAGTAACTCTGCATGACAAAAAAATTTAACTATTAAATTTTAGATTTTTTAAAAAATATGTATAGTGACATATTGTGTAAAAGTCACTTTTAATTGTTTTTGTTTCCTATAATGTTGTTCCCTCCTTAAAAAATATATAAGGCGTTACTTTGATTCCTTCATGCAGGAGGTCCCCAGAGAGGAGGCCCATTTGAAGGCATCAAGAAGCAAAAGTTACTTTTGTGGGTAAAAACAAACACATTTGGGATCCACTGTTTTATCAGAATAATTTTATCTGGAGAATCTAGACATAAACCACAAAACAGTGAGAACAATTAAAACCATTGCTAGTTTAGCATTATTCATTCTCAATAATTTCCCAGTAGTTTTCATGAATGTCGGTGGATTGCAGATTTGAGAACCTTGAGAAAGTAAACTGCCAAACCTAAACTTTTATAGAATCAGGAAAATTTGACCAAGATGGCTGTATGAAAACATTCAACGAAGACAGTAGACAATGTTAATAAAAATCCCTCAGCCCTAACAGTTTCAGTGTTTCAGTGTAGGAGGTTTGCCCACCACTACACAAGAAAATGACTTCTTTAATGTCTCAGTGAAACACAAGCTCACGCAAAGACTAGCTGTACACATTTCAAGGATGATTGAAGTGGTAATGAACCATTATGTCCATTAGTGCAGTGTTTTTTGCTATTAACTGAACCAGAGATGGTATTTTCGCTTGTCAGTGTCTTCAATGATCCCATATTGCCTGAATAAATTGTGGGGGAAAAGAGAGTTCGCAGTATTTATGTAGTTAAAAATACACAAGAGAACAATTTTATGTTAGGTTAGGTGAATCTCGTCTGTCTTCCTCCTCTCGACACACGGCATTGAAGGAGAAGGAGACAGGATGCTTTCTGTTGCTAGTGAAAATCCTCTGTGTGTTGGTCCTCCACCCGTCTCAATGGTGATCCGTCTCCCCGGTGTCAAGCTAAGTGAAGATGACTCCCAGGCCATGTTGACCCATGGATTTGCTCCCCCCACAGAACACACGCACACACACATGCAACAACCCCAAAGGTCTGGATAAACACAATTAAACAACCCCTCCCTTCGTTGTCATTCTTATCTTATCTCAAATTTAACCTTAAATCCCCTTCCAAACATGCACACAGAAAAGGCCTCAGGGTGGCCACTGAATCCCAACTTCCCTCCAGACACTCATTTATTGCTCTTTGCTTCATCATGTGTTTGTTTTTGTTTCGTCATTCTTTTGTCTGAAATAATTTCCTTTCTTTGTCAAGTAGTTTGATTTCAATGTTAATTACTTGAAACACTTAAAATAGTCAAGATATTTTTTTTCTTTACACGCATTACGTTTTTGTCACATTTTCTTCACATTAGAAGCAAAACGATCAAGTTACTAAAGCTAACCAGAGGCCCCAATTCTGGAAGAGAGATATAAAGAATAGCTGAACAAGACCTATCTGGTCATTGTCCTCCTATAGTACTGCATAATGTCTAACTTCCAGCCTTTACCCTGTTAAAGCTGATGCATTATGTCTTTGTAGTGTGTTGCTGAATGTATGAACTAGTGACCAGAGACAGATCAACACTTGGATGCCCTGGATAAACAGGTATATTTCTCGAACACTGATTTCTGCAAAGACTGAATTTATGACAAACAAAAGAAAAAAGTATTATCATGTATCCGAGCCCTGCAGGTAACTTTCGGCCAAAAATAATCATGTGGCCAGACTGCTAATATATTTAGCACTTTGTCTGCTCATTGGGGAATGACTTCATCACTCAATCCTGGTTCAAGAATAATTGAAGTGGCTTTCTGGATTGCCATTGTGAGTCAATTCAGATCAGGCACCAACTTCAGAATGGGTCAGGATTGCCAAGTGTTTATAGATGTAATAGAAAATTGCAAATAATCAACACTCCACTATGCAGTTTAAATCTGATATGTCACCCACAAATCCCACTGAATATTCAAGCATAGCATGAATATTGAGTTGAATATTCAGTTTTGTTGAGTAGACTTAGTATTTTTTCATAATGTGTATGAGGATTTCACTAATAAACTTTTGAGTTCATAAAATTCTCACAAATGCTTTGTCAAGTATTATATTCTTAGTCTGACAACAAATAGGCACATTTATGGTTGCCAATGTTCAAAACATCTAGCACAACCTCCTTTGTTTATTTTTGAGGACAATTTGGTCATTTTAATTTCAAGGTAGTAGCTTGAAATTATTCTGTGCAAGCAAATAGCAAAAATCGTTTTAATATAAAAATCCAGTAAAATAAAACATTGTGCCAGCTCTTCTCAGTTAGCAACACATATTGTTTTACATGTCCAGTTTCCCAAGTTGGACAGGAGTGTAAAGCTATCTGGTGGAATGTAATGATCTCTTCACCTCCAGAGAACAAAGAGTCTTATCTACCTGTGTCTCCTGCCATTTCCTTTACCCCCAGGTTGCATGGACACCAAAACAAAAAGGAGAGTAAATCACTGCCTTAATATCCATCCTTCTTTCCTTTCTTATCCCCTTATTTCCTTATTGTTTATTTTTCATAACAAACCAAAATTATTTCCTATTTCCTATTTATCTTAAGATCATTCTTTGACTTTCTTTGATATGGTCTCTTCCTTTATAGACCTTGTTTCTCTCTTGCCTCCTATCTTCTTCCTCGCTGTAATGGTTTAATTGGAGTCTTTTAAGGTGTTTGTGCTGGATGAAGGGGATTCAGAGGGGGTTGGGAGGAAGGCTTGCACAGCAGAGGCAGAGACTGTCTGCTGTAGCAGAGCTGTCTGTTGAAGCGTGGCGTGGCCAGCTACAGATAAAGCAGCTCTGTGTGTTTGTATGAGACACAAGTAATTAGGGCCCTGCTGGAATACTGAGAGGAAGAAGAAGGGCCAACATCAGCTGCAGTTCCACCACAATGGATCTGGAGGAAAAGCAGGATGAGCGGAAGAGGGGGAGAGAAAAGATAGAGAAAGAGATGACAAATAAACATAAAAAAGACATGAAATGAGGGCCTGGAGGCAGGACAACAATGACAGATAATCCCTTAAAATAAAATAATAATTGAATTGAAGCATTGAGAGGCTGAAAAACTCACAGTAACTCTATAAACAACGTATTACAAGTTTGAAGTAGTCATACTTTGTTCTTTTGCTCAAGTTGTGCAATGCCTCAGTTCTTTCAACATCAGTCATACCTTTGGCATGATGCCGCCACCACAAAGCTGGATGGTTTTTACTGTGCTTAAGATATTTTTGTCAGGGCCATTGCTAGACATGAAGGTTCCCTAAGGATAAATACTTTGTTCTGTACTGTACTCCTGTACAGCTTCAATTGAAATGATCATTCAGTGTTTTTCAGTACATTTCTTCCTATTTGGTGTGGGATTAGAATGAGGAAACGCATTACAATAAATTAGCGTTGAGGAGTCTAATGCAGAAATAAGACTCAGCCTATGAACTTGCTGTTTTTCACATGCTGTACTTGTTTAATGTAAAACTCTAAAAAAATGATTATTACACTAATAATCATGACATGTTTTGTTTTCCTGAGAGAGATTAATTAGCAAGAGCTTACTAAAGATTATGTATTTACCAGACACACGATTTTATAGCACTATCAAGTTGTTACTTTAAGTTTAAAATGCTTTCTATATACAGCATGACTTAGAAATTTTACTTTGTGTTGAACACCTTTAAATTGGCCTATTTATGTGGTAATAGGCAGTGCTTTGTGAGAGCAAGAGTCGAGGAAGCCCCAGTGGTTGCCACCACCAGACTGGTGCTTTTAAGAACATTTGGGGAAGCCAAAGCTGATATCCAGCTGTGGTCGTGACATTTTCTACCATGGCATCTGTCGAGTGGACATTTTCTACCATCAAGCGATTGGAATACAACAAGATAGATAAAAGATTGTGCCAGCCCTACAGCTGCCATGAAGCAGCCAAAGAGGACTTGTTGATGGAACTGAAACAAAGAGATCAGCTCTATGACAGAGTCATTAATGCCTTCCTGCATAAAGAGAGAAGGATGAATTTTGTCTATAAAGAAACAATCAGCAACGGAGTGAGTATTGTATATTTCTTTTACACCTATGTGTCACAGTTGTGGCTGAAAAATAGAGGTTTGAAGTTGTCTATAGGTACACCCCCACCCCAATGAAGATCCAGGTACCAAATACCTGTGAAGGTTATTTCCCTAACTGTCTTTGTTCACAAAACATTAAGTTTTGTGAACAACTGAGAGCACTTCCATACAGCAGTGTCCTCATCCTGTGGCATATCATTGCTGTATACTAAGCTTTTATTTGACTGACTTATTACCCCCTACCAGTACTTGAGACAACTGCATGATGACTGATTATCTGCTTGAATTTAAAAAAAAAATCCCATTCCCTTTTCAGAGCTTTTATCATAATAGTTTCATCTATGTCATTGGTTCTGGCATAGAGAACCATGATGAATGACAGCTAAGACAGGGCTTGACATATAATCTCTAAGAGATGCAATGCCTCCACTCACGTGTGAGCGATATAAAAGTGGTTACTCACCGTATTTTATTTCTCCTATCCAATCATCCACTTTTCATCTTACCATCTCTCTCTTCACTCCACATCCATTAGCATGTTAATTACTGTGTAATGATAGCAGCAACACTGTGATTGCAATGACCCATAATTAATCGACTTTCCCTTACTACAGTCAAATTCGCTGACCATGGAAAAAGAAAGCCTACAAGAAGACGGAGGAGATCTGTTTATGTCGCACATGTAACAATTTGGGAAGAAAATTGTTCACTTTCAGGTTTGAATTGCGTATAAATTAGTATTTAGTATGTGAATAAAAACATTTCTTCCTCAAATGGAATTGCCTGAAGTGAGCACAACATAGGTAACAGATGTAAACGGACTTGAGGCATGAAAAATGATTATTCTTTGGGCTTTATCATGTTGACATTGTGATAGCACAATGCTAACCCACCTTTCTATTTCAAATAAATTGTAAAATGCCCAAATTGGTATAAAATTATTGCCAGTAATAAGTAAATGAAGCTATTACCAACTGTTTGGATAGGCAAAACCATGTGGGCTACAGTAATTAAACTAGATTGTAATCACAGTGAAAGTGTTGAATTTCAAAAATGTTTGCCTTCATGATTTAAATTAAAATAATAACATCTCTAAAACAATTTTACATAATTAATTTCAGTTAATGTGAGGTAATATTTAGTGAGAAATCTAAGGGTGCTGCATCATCATACTTACAGTACTTGGTATGCACTCATTTTGTCAGTTGAGGTTATTTAGCTTACGTTTTGTGGCTTTTACTCAGAACTTACAGAAATGGTTATGACTTGGCTATGACTAAGACAATGTGGGCAAGTTTGTTATGTCTGAATCTGGGTTTTCGCCTCATGACTCACAGGTCTCAATTATTTTGCCTCAATTGCTCTGAACACCAATATTAAAAAAATCATTTGTCTATTTTACTTTGCATAAATAGCTTTGCGAAGACTGTTGAAGGTCATTCCTCAAGTCTGTCATAACACTCACACCTCAGTATATCATTAGAGATCACCTACATAAGTCACACCACTATTATGGTAAGAATTAGGCATAATATGCATGCCATCAATGAGGTGTGGTTGCTTCAAATGGCATTACATACCTTGGGAGTATTTTCAAGTGTAGACCTGAGTTTACTGCTGGAAGCAGGGCAGAAAATGGCATTACTTGAAAATACTCCCACCAGCAAACTAACATGTTACACTGGAATAAACAAAAAGTCATATGAATGTGTACATACAGTCCTTATGCAATTCTATAATGATTAACACGTGCAACATGCTTTGACAATTTCTTTCTACATGAAATACATTGAATACATACTGTCCAGTTTGATCTGAAGTTTACTTTAGCCTGTCCAAGCAATCTTGTGGATCAGATTGTTTTGGACAAAGATGGACACCATCTGAAATGTTAAAACTTCCATTTAAAGGGTGGCTCCAAACACTTAGCAAGTAATGACAAGTGTTAACAAGCAAAACACAAAATGTAAGGATACTGGAAAATGTTCAGGTAGACAGTATTATCTAATCAATTCTCAGTTGCAAAATCTGTGGGATATCCACACCCCAACCAACCTGAAATGCTAATGCAAGGTATGATGGCTACATGCTGTTTGTTGTTTTCACCATATGCTGACACCATATAAATCTGGCTGCTAACTCAAAGACTCATCAGGACCAGACATTTTTCTAACTAGCTCTCATCGTCTAGTTTTGATGAGCCTGTGTAAACTGTAGTTTTAGTTTCCTAGAGGGAGAGGCATCCAGAGTGGTCATTCACTGCAGTAATCTGTTTGCTTCTGAGCTTCAAGTATTATATGTTTAAAAAGGATAATAAATACCCTTTCTTCTGCTTTCTGATGTGCAGTTAGAATTTCAGTGCATCATCTTTGCCAGGACTAGGTGCTTAAATGCACCAAATTTCTGGATTCATTATTTGTGTTGAGTTAAAGTGGGCCATAAAATAAAATATCCTTTGAGTGTCTATCCCTCTGTATAATGCTGTGGTTTAACCAAGAAAAAATGTATAAATAGTGGCAACTGTGCGTCACTGAGGTCAGGGCTGTGTGCTTTCAGAGATGAGAAGAATGTGAAGAGCCTTCCCAGGTCTAACAAACTGTACTAATGTAACTCATGAGCAGCTTTAAACTGACTCATAACCAAATGAGCATTGTTGAAAATGATCATTCATAACAAATCCTTTACAGTCAATGGACCCAATGATACCAGTCCAAACAATATACTCAGAATTTACATGAAGTTGTGTTGCTTTGCATCTCTTTGTCTATAGTCAAAGACATATCTGAATTTCAGTAGGTCTTGAATTAAATAATCTAAGACTGGACAAAAAAAGATTGCCACATGTTGAGGTGCCTGGAGTAAGGCAAATACTGGGAACCCATTTCAAGTGGAAAGAAAAGTGAGCTGCAAGCTTTAAATCTTTTAAAAAGTCTTGAAGTACAGATGTAATGGTGCTGAAAATATGCCCACTTTCTGTCCTCTTGGGGAGAAAATAAAACATCCAAAATCAGACTTCCACATCTGCCTTAAGAGTAAATCAAATAAAGTGATGGGGCAGTTCAAGCAAATATTCTCAATACATTTTGTTTAAAAGCAGAAAATATGTCCAAGTCTTCCTTTTGAGTCTAAGCAAAAAATAATGAGAAAAGTAAAGCTGACCTCCCTAAAAGGAGGCAATGCTAATTTATGCTAACTTAATTTAGTCTTACTCCCCATTGGCTCCAACATAACACAGCCAAAGGATGGTCACGTTTTCACCTTCCCCAGAAGTAAACATCTGCTAAGGCCTCCATAACACATAGTAAGCCATCTGTCCCATTTCTCTGTTTTTCCCTCTCATCTTCTTCAATTTTCTGCAGCTAAGTGACAGCTTTTAGTTGAGAAAAAAAAGCGCCATGAAGATGATGGTGTTTCTATTATGGGTGTTGTCAGTGAAGCTACAATAATAAAAACAAATGACAAGAAGTAAACTTCACCATAATACAAGGTTAGTCAGAGACAGTTGTGCCATTCTGTTTATGGTTTAAGTCTTTTATGCCTCAATTAGTCTGACATGGATCTCCAGTGGGAGAATTAAAGGACACAATGTTCTTCTGTTAGTGAAAGCAGAGATGGTCAAAGGGTATCTTGTAACTTGTGTTAGACATGATGATCTGAAAAAGAAATATCTCGATAATGCAGGCCTCATTTAAGTGGTCCCCAATGCTGAGGGCTAAGTGTCCTGCATGTTTTTGAGGTTTTCCCACTCCTGAAAAACTGATTCAAATGATTGCATTACCTCATTAGCATACATCAAATCACCACAGAAACTTGTTAACCAGATGTTAATTTAAGTCATGTGTGAAGGAAGCAGTGAAACACCTAAAACATGCAGGACACTGGGCTCTGAGGACCAGACTTGGGGACTCCTGCTCTATTAAATTTCTCCATGCCACTTTGTGTTTCCCATTTTGTCACTCGCTCATCACTCTAAGCTTTGTCTGGGAGACAGTGAAGTGGGCAACAGAGACAGGATATGCTGTTTGTCAGCCAGTGCCTGGCAGAGCTCCTCTGTCAAACGAGGTGTCAAACAAAGAGCCACTCAGTCCAGGAAATGCGGGACAAGTTCTAAGTCTGTCCAGTCTCGAAGGTGTTACTCGCTCCTTCTGTGATAGTGCTTCTCATTGACCTCTTTGTTTTGCTGATCTAATAAAAGACACAAGTGAACACTGTCACAAACAACTTTTGACAGTATGTTTTTGTGTATTACTTTTTTTCCCCTTTGCTCCTTTAGTTAGCTGACAAAGCCAAGCAGAACCCTTAAAAAGTCACTGTGTGTGAATGTTCATGTCAAAGGTAAGGCAGCAGGGAAACGGAGGGCAAACAGAAGTAGATTTCCTCCCGGACTCAATCTCATCATCTGATGTTGCTACCGTCAGGCAGATGGTGTCTCCTGGTTCCTCATTTCACAGACACAAATGTGCCATAACAGACATACGAGCACACACAGACTCCTACACACACTCAGTAAAAGGCCATATATCATTTCATTACACGTCTTCAGCTTTGTGCAATAACATCCGCTGGGGTAATAGCTGTATGCTGTCCCAGAACATTTCATCGGTGGTATCAGCCCTCACTGGATATGTTAGCCAGGCCTCTTCTTTTTTTTTCTTTGATAAATTTTAGTCAAAGCTTCACCTGATACTTTGGATTAAAACAGACTTAGCTTCAAATGACCTGGAGGTACAGTTTTGCACAGTGCAGTGACCATATACTGTATTTTGAAAACCCGATGTGTGGAAAAACTGCCAATTAAAGGAAGGTAATTTAGGGAGATTTTTAAAAATCATATCTTTGTTGTTCCTGGCTTCACTGTTTAGCATTTTATTGTGAAAGTGAGGGGCAGTGCCAAAGTACTCATACTTGGAATTTTCCACTTTACACATTTCTTCCAAAGAAATAAACATAGCACTCATTAGTATAAACATCACTCATGGTAATGAGTGATGTAGAGGGAACCTTTAAAAAGAAAAAAAAAGTAAAACAAATATGTTGGATGAGAGCTCAGTCTTTAATATTGTAAAAGGTTCTGAGCTTCTAGTTTAAAGTTTGTCAATTATGAAAATAGCAAAGTGAGACAATTTTGCAGGAAATCACAGTGTATTTCCCTTTGTGGAAGCAGCTCTGCCTACATTGTACATGGTTGATTCATGCTAAGATGTTTTATTGTTTAACACTGAGATGTTAAACAATAAAGGGTTCTCAAGTTAAAATGGCCAGATATTTCATTTTTGCAACATTTTAAATGATGCTTCACAATTCTTTGAACACTGATTTGCTATTACCCGTTCAGTATGTGTCCTTTTGTCTTTTGACACCGTCTTCACACCTCACTTTGCCTGACTGAACACAGTGACATGTGCGCCCCAATATGTAAGTGTAAATCATTGTAAACACAAGCTTTGTCCTTCGTGAGACTTCCATGTGTAACACAACACAACAGCTTGAGCAACAGAGCTGTCACAGAAGGAAGCAAGCTACCATCATCACCAGGTCTTTACCAGTGTACCAGTTGAGCACTAACACAAAGGAACAATGTTGAGACATCAACACATTACTATGTCAAAACAGTTTACAGACCCAGCCCTGTGCAGCTGCTTCCTCTACAGTACCCTATCATCACCGCCCATGTGTATTGAGAAGCATAATCCTGATAACATGCCATGACTATTTACATACATTTCAGGTGGCATTCATGCAGTTTGCTGTTCCGAATTATAGTCAATGATTGATGAGCGGTCATAATCTCCTTCTGTTTCATCTATTTATTCAGTTGGTTGTGAACTTTTATGTGCATGGAAGGTTTCACACTTATCAAAGGATCTCAAACTTCACATTCAAAGGTCCAAATCTGACTTCTAGACAATAAAGTCCACAACACTAAGAGATACTTTTTATTGAATTTGCTAAGCAAATTAAATAGCACTTCAATCCCATAATTGAGATCAAAAGTTACCATTATGTTTGACTGTAAAGAATAATGAACACTTGCTTCTTTTCAGAAAATTAAACTCCATGAGATGAATTACTTTTGCTGCGTCAACAAATTAGACAGGTTTCTTAAACACAAGAAAGAGGAAAACACAAGAAAGAATAATAATAACCGAGCAAGATAAAAAAAAGAAAACTTTGATGATTTTTGTATTAAGGACATTCAGTAAGATGAGCTGGTAGGTTAATGTGACCTGCTTCCTTTATTTTGATATATTTCTTTGCTTTCCCAGTTATTCTTGTGTACGAAACTGATGGAAACAGTCACCCCCCTGTTTCATGGGATAAATGCTTTGCTTTGAATGGTATAATTTTTGACAGCAGTGTGCTGCGCTGGAGTTTGTACCACATGGCCGTCGGTTGAGCCTCAGCTGAGCATGCAGTAAACATAAGGTGTGGGCTGGGTCCAGAATAACTTGTTGTTTGGCCCAGATCTGGGTCAGAGTCAGGACAGAACTGCAAGAAAAACCACCAGAAAGGCAGCTTGTGTCATTGTGTGTTCTCAAAGTATCTCTGCACGTGTTTCTAACAGTCCTCCGTTACCTTTGGTAGAGAATTGATCTAAAAACTGATCTCTTGTGTAAATGTTGTAAACTCTTAAGCTTTATTCAATTCCATGAATGCTTTTGCTTACGATGCTTATCTTGTGAAATATAAATGTATCTTAAATTAATTCAATTATGTGAAGAGTTTGAAAATATACTCATGTCTATGTGATAGGCTCCAGTTAGTATAGAGATATGATTAAAACAATGATTTCCTACGGTGTTATCTTTGTTCTTTTTATGTGACTAAGTTAAAACAAAACAATTGAGACTCATTTCCTGTTTCTCTGCTCCACAGTGCCTATGGGGTTGTTAATTATTAATAGGGATATGTTATGGCTGTGACTCAACTACAGTTTTGTATGAATATGCTATCGCAGCGATCTGATCCAAACAGATAAATAGGATTTAACATTCTCTTGTTCCCTTGTCCTTGGGACAGTCTTTGTGCGAGAGAGAGGTGTGTGTTTATGTATCGGCCAAGCCGAAGCCACCCAACAGATGGACATTTTGAATAAATAAATGTTGTGCACAACATGGTTGCTCTCTCGCTCTCTCACAGATACACACACACTTTCTCATTCCCTCCCCCTGCTTCTGTGCATGGCTACACGAAGGCCAAGTCATGAGCTGACTCTGCTTTCAGAAGCCTTTTGTCTTGCTTGGCAACGGAACAGATCCAATCATGTCTGAAGGTCAAGAAGTTAAAAAGCTTTGAGTTGCCTCCTGTTTCTCTCTGGAAAATGGAAAAAAAAAATGAATATAGACTATGTAAGAACGAAATATTCAAACTCAATGAAATTATTCTGCAAGTAAACATTGACTTATCCTAATGGAGAATCATGGCAGTAGGTTGCATATCCACATATACGCACACTCACACTCAGAGATATATCATTAATGTTAATGTCTATTAAAGAAAGATAAGAAAAGTTGATGTGATGGTAAATTGAGTCCAATTTGAGGCTATTGTCTAATGGGGTTTTGTAAAAAACATGCTGGAAAGCATACATTGTAGTAAACAAAAGCTTTTTCTTAATGCCTGCTCGTTAGGTTGGCTATGTTTTGTTGTTTATTTTTGATATTGTTCTGTGTTTTTCTGCATTATGAACCTTGCTCAGTTGCTTTAGTTAATTACTCTCATGAGTCAAATATTCACATAATTACCTGGTCTTTGTTTTAATAATCTCCCTCTAAGTACTTATGGATCATGTTCACGGTTTTATTTTCACACCTGAGAGTCTGATAGACTCAGTTTAACTCAGCACCAAAATTGCAACATTTACTCCATTTTCATTTGGTGCAGTTCACTTCACACAGCAGTGTCAAATGGTCCTCTTTTTGCTTTCAGTCTTCACAGTTTTTCTGTGTGTACTCATAAAGTAAAATACTTTTGGATTACTTTATTTCCAATCTGAGGACACAGACTGAAAAACAGCATTCTCTGCTATAGGTTTTAGTTACCTTTGTTTTCTCAACATACTTATTCTAAGTAAAATTAGTTACCAGAAATTGTAATAATTTATTTAATTTTCGGTACATTGTTGGGTGTTTTTAAAGATAACTTAACTATGACATACAGTTTTTAAAAGTTTAAATATTTTTCACATTCATAGAAAGCTGTAACCTAACGGACATTTAAGATTTTCTTTTTCAGCCTTTAACAAACTAAAGACTGCCTGCTCCCACTACATGTAGCTATGTGGACAACCCTATAAATCTAAAGGGATGGGGCTGACGATTATTAAAGTTTGCATGTCTGCGTATGTGTCTGTGTGTGTGCAGTGGAGAAGACTGCCCAGATTAACATTCCAGGGGGAATTTTAACACTCAGGGCGACACATTTGCAACACCGTTCCCCCTCGTGCTCCTACTGTGTGCTAAGCCCAGGACCCACATTTGAGAGAGGTCATCTGGAAAGAGCAAGAAGAAAATCCTGTGTTCCCTGAGAGCTGTTGGACTCCACTAGAGAGAGGGCAAGGGGTTTGCATAAGCATGTGTGTAGTGGGGAGGATTTAGGGTGCAGAAAGAAGAAGAGATATGTTTTTCAGTCTCCCTGTTCCCACAAACTGAAAGACAGTTTTTTTTTTTTTTTTTTTTTTTTTACTAGAGGGGGCGTCTGTCTTTGTGAAGGGAGGAGGGGATATCAGAATTTAAATGAATGTTAAAAAAAATAAATAAAAAAAATCCACTTTTTATTACTCCGAAAGCTGAAAATATATGCCTAGTTAATCCGATTTTCTGCAGTTAATATTTAAGATTTTTATGACACATAAAGAGATTTAATCACTGTTGAAAAGCTAGAATTTTAAAAATTCTAAGGAATTAATGTTAATGTGTTCGCTAAAAAGGTTATGTAGTTGGGATGTTCTTAGCACTGTTATCTAACAGCAAGGTGATCTGGAGTTCGGATTCCAACTGTAGCTTCTCTTCATACAGAGGATCTGCAGTTGGACATGTAGGATTAGACTGGTGTTAACAGACATAAAGAAACAAAATGCAGCACAGTTTTGTTGCTAAGATAAAAAAGACCAAAATTGTTATTTCAAATTGCTTTTATAAAATCGTATTCAGTGACATTCTCCTGCAATTTTTCGGGCTTGTCAGTAAATTTAACTTGCTACATTTCCATTACCCATCTCTGCAGTGAAGATGAAATCTTCTAGTAAATGTGTTAGATGTTGATGACTCTGCTTGTGTGTCAACATTTACCTTCCAGAGTTTATCTTTTAGACTTTCTCATGTGAACTGGAGCAGGTGTGAGATAAAGAACACCAGCATCATCAGCTCTGCACTGGAAAACATAACCTATCTAAATAAATCATAAAGTCTGATGTTGTTTCACAAACAGATGTCACATTATACATGATGAGGACACAATAAACCTTCTCAATTATGAAACACATGAGGAAAACATCTTTTTTAGTCATTGATTTTCTTAAATGTTAATAGTTCATGCTTTTGAGGATATATCACAAGACAGAAAGGCAGAGATCTAAAGTTCTGTGCAGATTGAACAGAAAGTTTCCCACATTTAAGAAAGCCACTTTGCCTCAACTTGCGCAGAGATGCAATACAGTTATTACATTATAAATTCTCCAGGGATGCTCACAGTTGCATCCATGTCAAGGTTTGCTCATTTAACTGGAGTTAAATGGTTAGAAGAGCAGATTACAATGGAGTTTGTGTGGACATTTATGACATTTTTGTGTGGACATATTGCTGTAGCATTGAGCACTGCAGATAATATAGTCTGTAAGGCTGTTGGTCACAGCAGACCTGCAGTGCTTTGTGTGTGACATAGGAACAAAGTGACAGAACTTGGATTAGACTTCCTGTTTTTGGCTCTTATAGGTGAAGAAGATGTTTATTGAAGATGCTAAGTCTATTAGTTCAGGTGACTTTTCAGAATTTTAGTTTATTGTGCAAGGTAGACTAAAGGCTAATTCATTAAACAGATATATTTAAAGGAAATGGGGAAAAAATATATGCTGCAAGCAGTTTAAAGTTTACTCTGGTACACCATGTTTAAACCCTTTCTGTTTTACAAGTTAGGAAAGAGAGAGAGAGAGAGAGAGAGAGAGAGAGAGAGAGAGAGAGAGAGAGAGAGAGAGAGAGAGAGAGAGAGAGAGAGAAGGCATACACTAATACACCCATGTGCACAGACGCACACCTGTCCAAACATTGGCAGTGTCAGAGTAGTGTATGCACACGGCATGACTGATGGGTCATTCATTACTTGGCCAGACAGTGAAATAGAGAAAGGCAAACTGTGAGTGGAATTGCTCTCTGAACTGTTTTAATTCTTTCTTAGAATTTTATTTTATTCTTGAACAACAAATATGTTGTAACCTTGTTGTCATCGTATGACTAACTTTCAGAGATGCAGTAATGCTGCACACATTGGATTCAAAACTTCACAATAAATAATGTGGACATCAGCGAATTAGTCTTAAAATGGATTGCAAAATATTTTCTTTATGTTTTGTTGTTTTTACAATTTCAAATCTGAAAAGTGTGGCCTGCATTTTTGTTTAGTTCCTGCTACTCTGAAATCCCTCAGAAAATACATTGCAACCTATGGCCTCCATCACTGTGTCATTTAATGTTAATTTTGTTTGTTATTAATCTGGCCCTTATGGAAGAGTGACAAGAAGAAATCTATTGATCAAAGAAAGTTTCCTGTCAGACCGTGGAGAGACTCTATATCTGGGATTAAAATAAACTATAAAGGTCTTCTGAACTGAGATCCAAACTTTTCTGCTCTAAAGCAATTGTACTAACTTTCACACAAGTTTATTATTATGTTGTAAAAAAATACAGCTGTTTACAAACCATTATTTTTGAAATTCAATGAAGACATTCACTCATTTTTTCATCCCTCTCTTGCATGAACTGAACACGTTGGTGTGAGAGTGACTTTTGAGCCATCAGCACTCATGATAATGTACAGTTGAAACCAGAACTTTACATACACTATTTAAAAAGACACATGCATTTTTCACACTGTATGACTTGACATCAGAACACACTTCTTTTTTAGGTAAGTTAGATTTACTGCTCTTTTTTCTATTTGCCAGAATAATGAGAGAGAAGTTTATTATTAAACTGTATGACTCAGGTCAAACATTTTGAATATCCTTCCACAAGTTTCTCACAATAGTCGGCATAAATTTTGGTCCATTCCTGACAGAACTGGTGTAACTAAGGCATGTTTGTAGGCCGCCTTGCTTGGTCATGCCTTTTCAGCTTTGCCCATAAATTTTCTTTACAATCAGTTTGGCAGTACGCTTCGGGTCATTGTCCTTTTGCAAGATTCATTTGCACCAAAAGCTTTAAATTCCTGGCTGATGCCTTGAGTTGTTGTTTCAGTATTTCCACATAATATCATTTCCTCCTCATGTCATCTATTTAGAGATGTGCACCAGTCCCTCCTACAGCAAAACAACCCCACAACATAATGATGTCACCTCCATGTTTCACAGTCTGGGTAGTGTTTCAGGCTTTCAAGCTTCCCCCTTTTTCCTCCAGAAATAGAAATGGTAATCCTGGCCAAACAGTTCAATTTTAGTTTTGTCAGACAACATCACATCTCCAAAAATTAAGGACTTTGTCCCAGTGCGCACTTGCAAACAATAATCTGGCTTTTTTTTGTGTGTTTCTTTTGAAGCAATGGTTTATTCCTGGCAGAGTGGTCTTTCATGCCATGTAGATTCAGTACTCATTTAACTGTGGATAATAATACACTTACCAGCTTCTGCCAAAATCCTCTGTAGGTTTCCGCTTTTGTAGCCACGTTCATCCCTGGAAAATAGAATCCTTCTTCTTCCTGAGCAGTATGATGAGTCAACATTCTCGTCTATGTTTGTACTTGTGAATAATTGTTTGTACCGATGAACAAAGCACCTTTAGGCATCTTGAAATTGCACCCAAAGATGATCCAGACTTGTGCAAGCCCACAATTTTTTCCTGGATATGTTGGCTGATTTCCTTTGATTTTTCTATGATGTTATAGAAGGAAGCACAGTGTCTCAGGTATAGTACATCCACAGGTGTCGCTAATTAAATTAGATGCAATCAATAAACCCATCAGACATCAAATGTCCCAAATTGATTAAAGGTAAAGTAATCTTAGTGTATTTCAACTTTTGAGTTTTAAGAAAATAGAAAAAATGAATAATTGCCTTAAAATCTCTCTGTCATTATTCTGGCACTTAGCAAATAGAAAATAAACAACAAAAAACATGCTAATTTCAATTGATTTAAAATGGGAAAAGTTTATTCTGATTTAATGTTTCACATTGTGAAAAAAAATTGTCTTTTCATATGGTGTTTGTAAATTTGTGGTGTTGGGGCTTCCTTTAATTTTAATTAAAAAAAAAAAAAAAAAAAAGCTTTTTGGTTAAAAAATGTTTTTTTCCTACATATTATGAGGAAAAAAACATTTCGGGAGTGATTTCTTTGTTTTATAAGCAGTCATAGAGAAGCGACTAATTTAAAGATACCTGTTTTATGTACCAGTAAAATGAAATTACTTTTGCATGGCATATAAATAAAATGGTAGCTTTCCACATTACCACTCAATATTTCAGCATACTTGTCTGAGGATAAAATACAATTTTACAGGCTACTAATTAGGAGATGCAGGGAAGAGCTGAGCTGTCCTTGACTGAGTCATCAATAACGCTTTAGCTCCTACTATTGTTATTATGTTATTAATTCCTCCAGCTTGTTGCTATCCATTCATTGAGTGTGGGGAGATAAATAAATGCTTCCGGGGATGTAAGCTGTGTAAATATGAGGCAATGATGGATCAGTTCCAATGGAAGTAAAACACGACAACACAGCCAGACAGGCTGTCAAAGAACCACATCACTCAGGTTTAATTTCCTTTTTTATATCTTATTACTCAATAATAGTTGCAGACCCCCTCCTCTGTAGTTGCCCAATATAAGTCATATATGAGACAATGAGACCTGTCAGACAAACAGACATTAGAGGTTGAAAATATCCGATTTTTATTTACATCCGTCCATCAATATTAAAAGGTAAAACATATTCTTAAATTTAAAAAATGTTCTTCATCTTACAGATTAATAAAAAACATTTGGATTATGCAATGTACAGAGTTTGAGCTGAGTGATGCTGTGGGTAGCTACTTTGGCATCAGCTAATTTTCTCAGTACTGGTGATGATTACATTCACCTTGGGATTGTTTCAGATCAGCAACACTGTTGCTTTTGAAAAATACGTAACTTTTGGTTCAGTCCACTGTAGCTTCTTGAAAAAGCCTATAGAGTACAGTAGAAACTGGGAGTCCTTTATGATTTACTTAGGTGCTTTTTAATTCTCTTTTTCTTGATATAAGCAGTTTTGCAAATAGTAATAATTTTACTATTTAACGTTTTTCAGGTATTTTTTTCATGCTACCTGA
Source organism: Micropoecilia bifurca (assembly GCA_903067075.1). Classification (NCBI taxonomy): domain Eukaryota; kingdom Metazoa; phylum Chordata; class Actinopteri; order Cyprinodontiformes; family Poeciliidae; genus Micropoecilia; species Micropoecilia bifurca. The sequence continues at coordinate 55,482 of CAEGAF010127991.1, forward strand.
AGCTTCATTATAATTTTTTTTCTTTTAATTAGCCCCAGTTCCATAGCAATGATGTACCCTTTGATCTTCACAGAAAATAAATGCCTATTAGTTGTTTAAAGTTAGCAATTCTTCTTAGTATTTTCAAAAGGTCTCCTCACTTAGTCTACCAAGGAATGCCGTATGAAAGTCCAAAAATGACTTTTGGGTCATCCTAGTACAGCCACAGTCTCATTTTTTTTTACCTGCTATATCCTGCAGGTAAGATGTTAAAACCCTTAACAACTGCTGAAATGTCAGCTACTCTCCAGACTGGCACTTGTGCTGCTCCTCTTACACCATGAGAACGTAGGCAATAGAAAACCTGACATAAAATAAAGGTTAACTTTGAGACTAAAGAGTAACAAAGACCAAGGTCTGGGGTGGATCTTTGAGAGTCCAGACCTGTGATGAACTCAGCATTGACCTTAAAGGACATGTGACTTTTTAAGCATGTTCAATTTCCACTTTTGAAAGTGATTTGTATTTGCTTCAATTTTGTATGAAAGATTTGACTTTCCAAGATTTGTATCTCAATGGAGTTAAGCTGCCTTTCTTCCTCTGTTTACATGAGGATTGTGTGCCATATGTCCATAATTGTTTTGGGCTTTGGGGTTTTCGTCTCTGCGGTGGTTTCGTCTTACAATATCACCACTAATGACTTTAACTTTGGTATCAGAGTGTGATTAGGTGTTGAAATTGCTGTTAGAGATTTGCAAATGAATCCCAGAGACATTTAGAGGCAATCTTTGCAGATTTAAGTGCGGGGACATTTTTAAGAGTCTTGTTAATAACAATAACACAATTTGCTGCAAGCAGAAACAGAAACATGAAAACTAAATAAACTGACAAATGGGATCAAGTTGATATGGGGTGGAGTGTTCTTAATATTTTTCATAATAATAGTGCATGGTTGGAATATTTCTATCAATATATATACTAGTACTAATATAAGAAGTAAAGTTGCATGTTGTGACTACAGGTGTAATGATTTTTTTTTTTAGTTTGAAACAATTTCGGTTGAGAGAAAATTATGCAACCTCGTATCCTGAAACAAATGCAATAAAAAGCCAGGAACATGACTGCTGCAGAAACAAGCACATAATAAATATATGAGTCTTGTGAACTGCTTTGCATCCTGGCACTTACTAAAGCTGGGAATTTAAAAAAATGGATTTGTGGGCTTTTTGGCATGGTGTACACATTTTATTTGAGCAGATAAAAAAAATGTTAGTCAAAGAGTCAAGCTAGTTAAATTCCAGACATGTTTTAAAATACACTTGATGCAATTTATTAACTTAAGTCTATTCTTTAAGATACTGTAGTTTTACTCAAATGATTAATTTCTAACTATTCTACTTTCCATTTACTTAAACAACAGACACAGCAGGCGATAATTGTTGATACGTGTATGCAAAGTCAACTGGCAGTTGGTAAACAACAGCATTAAGACAACTAAGACAATCTGCTTGCTAGCAACCATGTATAACCAACCAGGAACATGCTTGTCATTTTCCTGAATTTTCATATTTAAAGTGACCCATAGTGTGTCATTATTGCATATGCAAGCAGACGTCCTCAAACAAACTGATGTAAGAAAGTGATTGCTTCTGTAAGTTTATTCAGATCTGTAGCTGAAGCTTCACAAAACCTCCAACCTAATTAAAACAGGTTTGTAACATCCCCACTTCCAAACCCTACACTGCTCAAAGGTTTTTCATCTCTGACTATTGGTTAGATTCAGTTGAGGGAGACTGTAATCAGAAAGTCCAAAAGTGGCCCTAGTAACAGCGCAGCGTGCATTTTTTATAGCTGTTTAGCAGTGGTCCAGTGAGTTTTTATACCTGGTGGGGCACTAAATATACTGTCTGTACTTTGAAAGTTCATTGGAGAAGTTTGCACTGTTACAGCAATGAGAGAGAGAGTCTGGGTGTTTTTCCGTCATGATTGTTGTCATCTCATGCAGCAGTTTGGCAACCTCTGGTCTGCCTCTATGCTGTGATGTAAACACTCAACAGTTTGTTGGCCAGGTAGCTGATGTTAGCTAAGTTAATTGATGGCAAAGGAGTGCTAAGACACTTTGCTGAAGCTTCACGACTCCCCGCCCCAGTTTACCTCATTTGTGTCTCTGATTAAATCTATATGTAGAGTTGCTGCACAACCTAAGCTAATTAAAACTGGATTAAAACTTAAATTCATGGAGTAAAACAAAACTTTCTTATTCACACAAATGGTTCACATGCATATTTATATATTCTTCATTTCTATATATTTGATTCCTTTTGAAAGTGTATATAACTTCTGACTTTCTTACATGGAAAATGTATACTTCTTTTATTATGCGTTTATTATTTTCAAATTTCTACACCACCTCTTGAGTTGCTTGCGGTTAAAAATGTAACACCAGGGTCAGCGAGATTCTCAGTAACAAATACTACATCAACTTGTTTTTTTTTTCTTCCGAAGGGTCATTTTGTGAGCATTATTTAGGTCTCATTTTGGATATTTTATGGAGTAACCACACTCTTAAAGACCTACCTTAAGAACACTAAAACTGTGACACTGCTACATCTGATACTCTACAAAGGCCATTACTCCTTAACCTTTTTTCCATTAACGTGCAGTTAGTCATACATGTTTATGGCCATTTAAGAACTCAGAGACCACATACCTTTTTCTGGCAAGAAAAAAAGCCCTAAAACAAGAGTCCAGACATGCTTTGGCCTCCTCTGAGTTTTATGTTGTAATAAAACATGTTTACATGCTTTTTGCCTGCTTGGCCCCAAGGGCACATGGGTGGGGAGGTTATCATGGAGCCACCATCTGCCTCAACCTTCAAAGGAGTTTAATTTCTTTTTATTTTTTGGCTCGAGGGACTGTTGATTTATTACGTTTTTACTGTCTGTGATTTCTTTACTGTCATCTTTTGCTGAAGTATTTGTTGTATGAGAATCTTAAAATGGGAAGACTGACAAGCTATCTGGGATTTGTCTTTTCCCTTTCCAGAATGGCTTTGGAAGATCAATGGGTGGATTCAGTTGGGAGTGAAAAGAACACCTTGAACTCTTTCACTCCTTCAGAAGAAAACTAAATTGTTTTGTTGAAGTGACACAAATAAAATCTTACAAAGCAGTGAACCAAAAAACGAATGCTTTGCTTTAAACTACTTTTCAACACTCCAAAGCTGTTGAGCATATTTGGCTGATATGCTCTTCTGCACTGTGTCCATTTGTTAATCTTTGTATTTTGTCTTACTTGTTCATTATTCATTTTATTCTTTTTTGCTTTTCAGTTTCTTTTTTTTTCTCTCCCATATTCCCTTTGTGCCCTGATGCACATCACTGTCATTAACAAATGGTTGGCTTATAGTTTTAATAGTGCCCCTGTTTCTATCGGGCATTCTGTAGGGAGCACAAAGGTTCCTCTGCATGGCTGAGTCCATCTGTAGCGTGGCATAATGAGTTTTTTACGCTGAATTAAGTTATCATTCTTTGCCAGCAAAATCGGGCCGAGACCCACTTTCTAATTGGACAAAAAAGAGAGAAGCAGGAACAACAGTAACACAAGACAAGGTGGTTTACCTTATAATCTTGAAGACTTCCTTTTCCTGGGGTTTTCTTTCTGTAAATTCACTTAATATAAGCAAGGCTTGAACACATAGAGGAACAGGAATAGATTCACACTACTCAAGACTTACTTCCCAGCACATAACTAAACTGAAATAGATTTGGCTGATGGCTCTTGGCTAAAGGTATCTGAATAAGGCTTATTGACATGCCTTAGACACACAGTCTGTTCATATTCATTGAATACAACTATCAACCATCTGAGCGAGTGAGATGATCACATAGTTGATGTCCAGTTAATCACAAGCAATGACATCTTAAGAAAAAGGAAATAGTTCCTCTTTACTTACTGGTAGTTTAACACTTGCCCTGTTGAGATTATAACAAGCTAAAAATGAGGTAATCTACAGCACTCTCTTTTGGTTTTGTTTTGAGGGATAAGTGTTAGCATAAGTGCTTTGTTGTATAATGCAAAACGTGGGTTGCATGAAGTGAAGGGTTGTACAATGGCACGAGTAATTTATTTCAGTTGTACCAGCTAGTCAGGCATGCATAGCAGTAACTGAATTTTAATCATAACACGCCATGTCATGCATTGGTGGGAATCAAAGAGCTAAAGATGTCATCTTACAAAGATGCATTGGTTTGACATATTTCAATTCGCTTTAGTACCAGAAGGCAGCCTCTAGGATATCTTTCCACTGGATATCAGTTAAAGTTGAACCAACTGTACAAGGTTCATGTCATTCTCATTAAACATCACTGAATTAAAGTTCTCCACCTTTTTGTGAAAAGGTGCACTGATGTGCACTGCACTTGTCAAGCTGGAAAGTTTTTTTTTTTTTTTTTTTTTTTTAGATTTAGGAGCGTCTGCATTCCATTTCTCAACTGGTTAATGACATGGCGGTCTTTTGTTTAAACATATAAAAAGGTGGATTCTCTGGCAATGAATATTTTGTTATGAGAAGTCAAGTCATGCAGAATATTTTAAAACAGAACAGAATTTGTAACTGTTTTCTTTTCCCTTTATACCTTGCAGCTGTAATTAACTACATATTGCAAGAACTACAACACCAACTGTAGCTATAAAGATTGATGTCAACATCTAGAAATCATTCGATTTCTCTTTGGAAAGATTTGTCCATCCATCCATCCATTTTCTAACACCCCTTGTCCCTCAGTGGAGTCAGGAGGGTTGCTGGTGTCTATCTCCAGCTAACGTTCCGGGCGAGAGGCCGATTTGTTCATGACTAAAATTCTAAATTCTAAACTTTTTTTTTTCTTTCTCTTTTTATGTTCCGATCTGAGAAAGGAACTTTTAATTTAACAACCTACACTGGAGGAGTCTGCAAATAATCACTACAGTATGTGTCAACCAGGTGTCTTCTTCACTCTCTGCATCACATTCAAATCAATTAAAAAAATGCATTATTGATCCCAAAGGGAACTTAAATACATAGTAACAAATCACTACTGCAGAAAATATCCTTGGGTGTCTAGTCTGTCTAGTCATAATTCAGTAAGATGTGTTCAGAGTGTGAAGTATATAAATGTTCCCAGAACACTTGCATGTTTTTTTTCATTGATTTGCTGCAATGTAACTGTTTGTGTCACTGTATATGGTTAAAATACAAACACAATCTTATCATTATCAGATACTAAAACACAAAAGTTACAATGAGTGCAACTGTACTGATAAACAACACAGAAAAATGTCAATGAATATTTTCAAATATATTGATATTTATGTGTATGCAGAGAAGTATGAGGAGGTGAGGTGAGGGTTTGCTGATATCATCATTGTTATCGTTTTTTCTTATCCCCATAAATCAAAGTAAATCACAGTTCTTCTCACAATATTTTGGTCTTTCCAACAAATGGTAGGAACTACAACACTGTAGTTGTCTGTGCCTGGTACAATATAAGCAGAGTCCTGATATGTACAGTTTACACCCGACTTCCTGGTGGCTGCCAGTAAAAAAAAGGACACAATCCACACAGCAACCTTTGCAGCATTGCAAGTAGTAGTTGAAATAAAATGTCCAGTTGACAACATTTTCATATTATACTGCATCTGTCGCAGATGCAGTATATATGAAATTACTTTTTAACTTAGTATAATTCCAAAGAAAATGTCACTGAGGTAATTGTGGGTTTTAATTTGCTGTTGCAAGATGTCTTCCTTCTACTTCCTTCTTATTAGAACAAGAAGTGACAGTGTTTTAAGTGTGAAATCCTGGTCAACTTAAAGTCGAGATATATATATACAAACACAAACACACAAAACGCAATGGACTGTGATGCAAAGTTAGAGAGCCTTCTGTCTTTAGCAATCTTTCTTTCCTCTGTCCCTCTCCCGCTTGCTCTTCCTGGGCCCCTCATCCTTCTTTCCTTGTGAACACCTTGTGTCTTCTCTAGGTGATGGATGCCTCTTTCCTTGCGCAATGTCTGAGTTTAGACAACTCTTAAATTACCCCAAGCTGTTGAGAGCAGAATAAATAAGGAACTTAAAAATAGCATTTGATCCAGGTCCTTTTTTAAGCTAATGGTTACTTCTTTCTGACCCTGTCTCAACCCCAAGTCACCCTTTCCTACACTCCCTTCCTCCTTTCCTCCCACCTTCTCTCCTTTCTTTATACACACGAACTGGAGGAGGGTTATTGATGGGGATTCTGCAGACATTTTTTTACTTCCACCCTCGCTTGCACCGTTTTCCCCAAAGGCCTCATATCTCTTTCTCTTCGTCTCCTTCAGCTCTCTCTTGAATAATGCTGTCCCTAAGCCAAAATGAGGTCAAGGAACTAATGGCAAGACATATTGTGCAGTTAAGGCTTTCTACAAATGGCCTATCAGTAATCAAAGGGAATGCATTACATTAGCAGATGCAACAATGTCCTTCGAGCACATATTGTGTATTGTAAATAGATGGTGCTATTGATTATTCCATGTGTCCTTTAGCTTTTAATGCAGTAATGAATTGTTTTAGGTATACAACAGCACAAAACACATTAATAAGACCTTAAAGTGCTGTCAAATTTTGTTGTCTTCTTTTTTTTTTTTGCTCAAAGCACCTTACATTTGGTGGTTTCTAATGGGATAAGTGTTTTGTTGATCCATTTCTTCTTGCAGGAAAAAACAATCACCTCTCCCTCAGGTTGTGGTGACATGTATTGTTGTGCCAGCCAAATGAGCCTCTCCCCCCAGATCCTCCTTGACATATTGGTTGTTGTTCCTGCAGTTTAAGTGATGAGGCACTCACAGCATACATCAGGGACTGTTTGACCTCCACTGTGGGCAAATGAAGAACACGACTTATCATCGAAGTTTGTTTCAGTCCAATGAGCCACAATTAGCCTTTCACCTTTCACCTCTGCTGCCCTTCAGTAGAGTGGAAGCTCCTGACACTGGAGACTGACGTCTTTTTTAGCAAGTGTTTTCAGAGTGTGTCTGTTAAGAAGTGTGTGTTGGGAGATTCTAAATACCAGACACACACGCGACATAAAATCAAACAAAGTTACAGCATTATTTGTTGATGGAATTGAGGATAAGTGAATTCAATGCTACTTTGGCTGGTTTAATTCTGTCATTTATTTTATAGTTTGTGCAATCATAAGTTCATCATTTTGTACTATAAAAATAATATGCCACTCTTCTAATAACAAAGGCGTATTTGCAAAGCAGTTGAGCAAAACAGAAAACGTATTAAATTTTCAGCTATCCTTAGTGATTTGCACACATTTTAGAGCCGCGTTACAGGCTCGGTAAGAGAGTGAGATATAATTCATAAGCATTGTCAAGGTCTTGGCACCATCCATGAAAGCGATTCAAAGATTTAAACCATGCAGACTTTCTACATGAAGGAGAAATTAAAACTCACCTTTTAGATATTAATAAGCAAAGCAGACGAATAACATCTAGGGAGATATTCATCCTGAAGCGTGGATCTGGCCCCCCACGCTCTGCAGAGGAAAACTGGAAGAAGCTGTGCATTACCAGTTTAAGTTTTCACTGCGCTGGGATTCATTGCAAAAGGAGAATTTTAGTGTGAAATGTCTGACAGTTCTGGAATATCACAGTCATAATTCAGCTGAGCCATTCCCAACATATGCTGCCCAGATGCATAGGGTTCTCCTTAACTGCTCCTGAACACTCAGAAATTAAATTGCAATTTGCAGCGATGAGCCAATTTCCTAACGTGATTGGAGCTGTTGACTAATATTACTATGAGGCCATCCTCTGTAAATGAATGTGCATTAACGAATAGAAAGTACTTCCATTCTGTAAATGTCCAACTTATATGTAGCGCACAAATATGCCCAACAAAGACCTGGTTCAACATGAGTCCTTCATACAGTGGAATAGTTTATCTCCCCATTCAATACAATGGACTATCTGGCAATCTATTTTCAAATCCCGACTGAAAACGTATCAGTTGAAACAAGCATTTTGTCTTTGATCAATCTCTAAACTTTCGTTTTTTTTATTTTTGTATGTCTATCTTTCATATTATTGCTTTAAGTTTTTTTTGTAAAGGTGACCTTCTGACCTCTGAAAGATGTCCTTTTCATAAAATCTATCTATATTATTGGATGTTGGAAACAGACTCAAGCAGAGGTCATTGCCATGGTTACTCATACTGGTGGTTGGAGAATTCTGAGTATTTATACAAATTTGCATATGCATTTATGGACAGAGAACTATCACATGTCCAGCTGCACCCAGTTCACCAAAAATCCAGATTTATAAAGGCAGCATGTGCACTGCAGTGACACATCTATGTATAGTTTTTTTACATCTAACTTTTTTTTTGTACACCCTTGTCCATAGTGTGGTCAGGAGGGGTGTTGGTGCCTATCTCCAGCGAACGTTTTGGGCGAGAGGCGGGGTCACCCTGGACAGGTCGCCAGTCTGTTTCAGAGCAACACAGAGACACACAGGACAAACAACCATGTACTCACACACCTAGGGAGAATTTTAGACAGACCAATTAACCTGACAACCATGTTTTTGAACTGTGGGAGGAAGCCAGAGTACCCAGAGAAAACCCACGCATGCACAGGGAGAACAGGCAAACTCCATGCAGAAAGACACTGGGTCAGGAACTGAACCAAGAACCTTCTTGTTGCAAGGCAACAGTACTACCAACTGCATCACTGTCCAGTACTCTCTGCTGAGGGGTCAAATTTAGACGTTATGGCATTACATATCGTTGCACACTGACCCATTTGAAGCACTGCTGCGTCATTTTACTGTCTGTGCATAGAAAAGGTTTTAGCAAATATGTAAAAAACATATTTTTATAAGTTACATACTGTAGCTTCAAGTTTTTGAAATAAAGTTTGTGAGTGTGAAGAGCAAAATAATCAGTTTATGTGCTTTGTGTTACTTTGTCTCAGTATAAAATCGTCTTGGGTTTAAGGACTTATCTGCAGAGCAAGCTGCACCGTGCTTGAATATAATGAGGCAACATCACAGCTCACCTGTCCAGCTGCCAGCAAGAAGCTAGTCTCTGGCTGTTGGATGCTGAAGTCCTCCCTCTGACACTTTCACACAATCATAGTTGCAAGACAGCCGTACTCAACATATTGTAGCACTTAAGAAGTTTTTCTTAACTTGATCAAAACACTGCAATCTCAGCATCCCTGCATGAGCAATAACCTTCTGTGTCAATTTTATGAATGACACAACTTTCCCTAGATCTGATTAGTGAAGCAGAACTGTTTATTTTTTCTATGATGAAAATGATAGGCTGTTTAAAACAGATCTTAAGAAGTGTGCTTTTTTTCCCGTCCCTCTGTGAGTTTAAAATCCTCCCTGACAACATGCGTCTCAAGGCTGACAATCTTGCTCCTTTATCTTCCTTAAGAAGCGCATTCAACTATTTGTGCACCTCTTTCCATAAGAAAAAAAAACAACAGCAAAAAAAACTTGTTGAGCAATCCTTTCACCCAGACCCTTGCCTGTCCAAACCAAAATGAGTAGGACAAAGAGCTGCTTTTTCTTTTTTACCAAGTTACATTCATCTGCCCATGGTTAGTATTTCCACAATAGGAAAACAACACAACATTACTATGAACAGAATCATGTTTTACTATACAAGAGAAAATATACTACCAAATGCTGGACAGTCTCATTATTTACATCTTTTTCATAAATATGTTTTTTCTATAACTCTCTGATTCTGCATCCAGAGGATTTGGAGAACTGTGACTGGCCTAAAAGACTGAGAGTAGAGGTCCCTGTGGAGCAAAATGCTAAAATGCCACCGTGCTAGGCCATTTACCACTGCCCTCACACCAGAGAGCTATTCGTTTTTAGCTGTGTTAATGGCGTTTACTGCACCTACCTCTTAATCCAGCTCTCGCCTTCCTCAAGGCATGCGGCTCTTTGGTACTTAGACTCTAAACCCCCCGGCTGGGGACAAGGGGAAATGGCAGGGACACTATCTCAGAGTCAATTACTGGTCATAGGGAACCTCTCAAGAGCAAGCAACTGCATTTGTGACAAAATGGCCTGTTCCTTCATGAGGATGCAATTTGCAGTAGCAAGGATTTCTTTTTTCTTTTTTTTTTTTCTTTTTTTTGTATGTGGAGTGCATCTCAGAGGAGAGGATCATGGACTCCCCATAGACAACACTGTTAGCCTGGATGAATAAATGATGAAATGGGCTAACACATCATCTTAATGTAAAAGTTGAGTGCAGTATGGTAAATTTAGAGCATGTGAATTGTTACAGGCTTAAAGTACGGCGGCTCTAACCCAAAAATATCTATGGCAGAGTCTCAAGTAGAGTATTCAGAATTGGTTACCTTGGAAAAGTAAACTTTAAAGATAAAATAAACCTTGAGATAATTTATATTTAAAATAACTACTTTAATTGGAAATTTGACTTTGTAATGGAGGATTAAACAAAACCAGTACGCTTTAATGCAGAATTTATGTTTTTATTGTATTTTACTTTTTACTGTTCTGTTCTCTTAGAGATTAGAAGAAAACTTGAGCTGCTATCCATTCTGAATAAATTCACACAAGAGAACTGTTACCCTCATAAAGATGAAATACATTTTGTCCTTGTCCCTGGCATTTTCCATCTAGAGTTTAGAATACATGAGCTTTGTCTGTCTCTGTTTACTGTTTGCTTGTCAAATTTGGCTGCATGGTGCCCAGATGCTGGCATGTAACAATGCAAAATAAATAGCAAAAGTTTTCAGGTCAATGCATTTGTGACCTTTGAGGTTTTAATGAAATGCAGTGCTGCCTGTACTATATAGAACAGAATAGAATAACGAGTTAACGGTCAGAATAGAACAGAATAGAATCTCCAGCGGATTGAATCAAATCACTGACTCGTGGACAAGCATGTAGTGATACTTGACAACTGCTTGCACTGTGTCATTGACATACCAAGCATGTTGTGATAGTGGAGAGGAAAAATTCCCCTTCAACTGCAGAACCTGGTTTAGTACGAACGGCCACCTGTCACGACTAATTGGGGGTTCGAGAAGACAGTATGCACAAAAACAAACAGAATTTAAAAAAATATCAATTCCAATCATTTAAACTATAATTACTGATTATAAATATAGCAAATAATTATAATTTGTATAATATAAAAATAATTATAGTAATGTAGACATAATTAATCTATTATTATTGCAGATTCTCTGTAATACAGACAAGAGGTCTTTCCTGCCAACAGCCATCACCATCTTCAATAACTTGTCGAATAATCTAAATAAAATATCTATATATATAAAAACATTTATTTCCCCTTTGGAATCAATAAAGTAATTTTGAATTGATTTTAATTGAATACCTGGTGCTGTGTGATTGGAATAGTGTTTGGATGTTATAAAATAAAATAAACAAATACATTCTAGAAGCTAAGTCAACAAATATAATCTATTAATTAAAGTTTTAGATATGTGGATATGTTTTTTCCCCATGTTATCACACTTTATTCATACAAGAACAAGTGTAAAAACTGTGATCTATCCTCTTTGTATTGAAGTGCATGTCTTTAATCTGTCAATTCATACACCTTTTTTTAACACCTCTGTCATACATGTGAAGCTTATTATAATATATACTATTTTTAATAACATTACATCACTGATCCCGGCTCTTGCCTGAAACCTTTGCTGGAGATAGGCACCAGCACCCCTCCAAACCCCAAGGGTGTACAGAAAATGGATGGATGGGTGGATTATATCGCTGCAATTTATTGAAGTCTTCAAGATTGTTTGACCATCTAGAGTGAAATCTCAATGTTCTCTACACAGACTGGGAGTCCCTCTAGGTTGTCAAATATTTATTGGATGTAAATTGATCATAAAATAGGTTAGAGCGTCATTTTGTTGAAGTCACTTGTAAGTCTTAATGTGCACTGACAACCTGGTGTCAGGTTCTGCCTTGCAGACCAGTGCAGCTTTCCATTTTGAGCAGAAAAGGCTCCTGCTGCCAACAAAGCTGACAATTTCTATCTGACATTTCTCCCACATTCCTCGAATAATTAGTTGTCCTGAAGCTCTCTTTCTCAAAACTCCTTGATTTAATCCACCATATCAGGGTTATTTATTTATATTTACACAAAGTAGCTTGCCAGGTTAAATTCATTTAGTATTAAGGAACAATGTCAATTTCTTTGAGCTCCCATTATGGGAGTTTATTGAATTACCCCATAAAATGAAAATTGATGGCTGTGGGGGCTTGGGAGTCATGCTTTCCACCTTCAGAAGATGATATTGGAAGAAATACCAATCACATAATTTTTATGGAAAATCTTCAGCATGTAGCACATAATTCTCTTTCTTTATTTTTTTTCTTCACATCTGCAAATACTTGGTGTAATAAAGAATTGATATCAGTTAAAGCACCCTAACAAATAGATATCAAGATATCACAAAAAGCAGTTTCATAAAATTGCGCTACATTTAAAAACAGGATCCTTTAACACTTCTTTTGTTTCTCTGACAACAATCCTCTAGCATTTCTAAATTAAAGGTGCTTTAATTGTTATGTGACAGTGTGTTGATGGCGCTTGAGTTGCTCAGAAAAGTGTTTATTTTCACAAGTCTTGGAAAAGCATACATATGAGGAGCAGCGTGTGGAGAGGCCATTTTCATGCCAAGTCTGCAAAGTTTTGAAAAGAACTCTGTTGTTCTGCGAGCTGACAAGGTATTCCCTTTCATCTGCAATGGATTCACCCCATTTCATGTCAACAAGCCTCTTTAAAGCTCGGAAACTGGGTGGAAAAGAGGAAGAAAAAAGAAAGAAAGAAAGAAACGTCATCGGATCTCACCATGACTCGCAGCTGACAGACAAACCTCTTCTCCTTGACAAGAATAAAAGAAAAAATGGAGACTCTTGTTGCAAAAACAAATCACCTGAGCGTGACTTTGAAACATGCCCTAGCCTGTCACATGTCGGAGTTTTTCCTCCACACCCTTTCATGAAATTGCAGTGTACGTTCATCCCTTGAGTCACAGCGATTAATGGTGCTTGCGGTAAATGAATGGAAATGCAGCGCTGATCTGTTTTTAGGTCTGCATATTTTCAGCGTTCTTCACCGTGACGCTTCAGACAGTTGACGCCACAGCCGGATGCATAGGTTGTCTGAGCATCTGTCTGTCAGACCTGACTAACCGGGACAAAGGCTCTACTACCTGATCATTTTTCCGCCTCCGCTTTCCTATTTCTCACCCTTGAGCCTCAGGCTTTCTGGCTTAATCAAGCACTTGCGTGTATACTTGTGTGTAAAGCAGGGAAGTGTGAGGCAGACAGAGCTCTGAGGTGGGAGTCAGGGACAGGTGGAGAGGGTCAGTCTCTGCCTCACCTTGGCATCTCCTCTCCAAGTGCTTTTGACAGGCTTACATGCATCCACACACCTGCACTAGAAAAACCACTGACACACACACACACCCACACGCACACTGAGGATGTGTTTTGTTTTTTTTCCCCCACACACACCTACACACAAATAATAAATAAAGAATAATAAGTAAAGTGAACTGCTTTAGGCTACTCCTAAACCCTAAGGGATCATGGAAACTAAGCTAAAGCATGCCAGCTCATCAGTTTAGTCTTTGGACCAAACATGTTTTCAGGACCGCATCAGCATGCATATTTTTCAAGGTTAAAACGTTATCAAGGATGAGATGAGCTGTTGCGTGTGAATGAATCTCCATATCATGAAAGGAAAATCAATAGCTGTAGCCAATAATGCAGCAGATGAAGTTAAATGCAGTAGGCGTACCTAATTCTTTCCAATAGACTGTCTGTTGTATTTTCAGGTTGTGTCGATCACAGCAGGCAGTCATGATTGACTCGTCATCCTTTAGGTTCCAGTCATTTAGAACAAAGAAAAGGTAAAACTTATTTTTATGTTTGGCATGGACACACACTCCTCTTACGAGCAAGTGCATGCAACAAGCTCCTCTGCTTATTAAAAAAACTGCATCTGTAAAGAAAAGACGGACCAGAACTGCTATTAGAGGAACAACCTTGGACAAATACTTAATGGATCAAATAAAAAATGTAAAGAAAATCAACACATGGAGCCTATAGAGAGCATATATTCACTGAGTAAGGTGTTGCTTCATAAATAAATGTATCAGTGCCTATTAAAGACACAGGTCGTCTCACACCAATTTGAATTTGTATACTTTGGAGGAAATGAAAAAACTAAAACATTAAAATATAAGATGTAGTGACTGTGTGCAACAATTTTGAAAAGATGTAATAACTGCAAAGCAGATTGTTCTGACTACATATGTTAGATATTATAAATTAAAATTATTTGAAGCATTCTGTTGGAATTGGACTTACAGACTAGCTAATGTTTTAGCTAATCTTGCAGCACAGTGTGAAGATTCTTCAAAAGATGTGTTCATACTGAAGGTCAGGTTTGATGAGCAGAACTGAGAGATGCACACATAGTTGAATGGATGCACACACCGACTTTGAGAAACCATGTGTTTTATTTCTCCCACTATAGGACTATCAAATCAATCTTTCTTTAAGCATGCGGTTTGTGAGTTAATAACTTGAAATCAACTGTTCTGAGTGTCGTGATAATTCTGCTTCTTGTTTGCATCTCGTTTCTCAGTGATCTTAGAATTTCTTTGAAAGTCTTGTGATTTTGCCCTTGAACTATCATTTCATTACTCCACATCTGTGGTGGAAATCTTGCTGCTGATTAGTACAATGAAAATTGAAAAACAGATGGTGAAAAAAGGAAATACATTTACTTGGATTTAGAGGTTCAGAACAAGAAATGGCTTTAATGCCACTTAAAAGTAATGAGCAGCACAACCAATGCATAATTCACAGTGTAGATAGGGCATGAAAAAGCATGTCAGGCACATTTTTAAAATTGTCATATGGCGAATTCAGAGAAAAAGAGAACAATGATTGAAACAGTAAGGGAAAGCTGGGGACCCAATATAAAAAATTAGCTATATTATGTTCAAAATGTATCATTTATAACTCTTTTGTGGTACGTCTTTAAAAAAGAAAGTGAGTTTGAATATTTGCATAAAACAGCAAAGTCTCTCTTGGTTTGTTAGTGGGATTTTTAATGTGTTTGTGATGGTGACACTAAAGACGACCCCTGTGGCCTCTTATAACCTCAGCTAAAAGCACTCAACACAGGTTTTTGTTCAGTTCTTCATCAGAAAAACAACTACCATGTTCGTCTTGCCCAACCTACAACCTTTCTTCAGTGTTCTGAGAGGCAAACAGATAATAGCTGCTGTTACAGCTGGTTGTTTTTACCTTATTTTCTAACTAAGGAAAACACCAGGAAAGAATGTTGTGTTTGATCAAACAGCAACCATAAAACATAATGCAGGTAGTTAGTGCTATCAGAGAAAATAAATAAATAAATAAATAAATAACAAATTATACAGAAATTAGAGTTTATTATCTAATAAAATGTAACAATGTTCAACTGGTATAGTTACGTATTGCCAGAATAGCCTTAGTTTTCTAATAGGACATAATCATAAATGACCAATAAAACACATCTGCCACACAGACTTCTTTTCAATCCAAAGGCTCCCTAAGTTACCTTTGCTGACATAACATCTGTGTTATGCCATGCAGAAATCTGTTCCCAGCAACACAAAGCAGTCTTGGCACACAGATATGTGAACCAAAATGAGATATGTCTGCATCATCCTAACTTGCATCAGGGATATCTTGCTATGCTTTGGCATGTGTTCAAGTAACGACATTAACAATCCACATTTTATTATAGAGCTCATTCAGCATTTTTTAAAACTGTAGAAGACTATGGAGTATGCCTGAATTCTTTAATCATTTTGCATTTATATGGTCTGATATTAAAAAAGGTAGAATGAAGGGCTGCCTTTGCAAACTGGTCTCACTTGATTGTTGTTCCTAGACTGCATAACATCTTTTCAAGTTTATGAAAATATATTATGGTTATTATTATAATATAATCCACATGTTTGAAAAAAATGCTTTGCCATTACTATGCTGTTGTTGCAAATCCATTTTTTTCATATTTAAACAATAAATTTTCTTCGTGTTTCTCCCATTATTTTTGTCTTGGCAAACTACAAGATGTAGTTGGAAAATGTAAACGTTAGTGATTTCCATCTGGTTGTTCAATAAATCCACACTTACACTATTAGAGCTCTGCAAAAAGAAACAGAAAAAAGAAAAATCCTAACAAATGAAGAACCGGCTTTCTAGTTTTCCTTTGAACTCAGAACTTCAAAAGTATTTTAATGATCTATGAAAACGTACCTTTAACAAGATAAATGACCTTGTGATGACAATTTAATTATTCTCTCCAACCTGTTTTTTGCAGGTTATATGTTGCCTCGACATCATTTAGACATAGTAATTATAGAGCACAACAGCAGTTATGCTTGTTTTCATATTTCCCCCACCCACACCCAGTACATCAGCCAAATATTCCCAGCATCATGCCGCTGGTGTGCCACATCCTCCTTTACAGTATATGCTTTGGTTGGCAGTATGCCCAGCATTTGGAGTTGAGTCACTGCTTCTTTTTGAAAGGAGAGCTTAAGATTATTATTATTTTTTTTTTCATTCATGGATAGCCACCAATAGCTAGATTGTTCAATGTTGTCAGATTACTTGTCAAACGTTTGATGAAAACAGTGAAAAATACTCAAATGTGTATTTTATTTAAAATTACGTAAACAGGTTAGAACAGACTGTTTCAAATGCTCTCTATGATGATGTTGATTGTTTACAGAACTCAATTGGTAAAACACATTTTTTTCTTTTGTTTTATTCTTAGAGTTGATTTTGCCCAGATATACGTAACTTTTACAAACAATTAAAAAAAAAGTTTTACAGATTTGTAACAAATGTTAGCATAACAGTGTGATATGAGACATATAATAGGTGAAAAGATCGAGCTCCTCCACCTCCGCCCAGTGCTACTATTGCCATCTGAAGAAATGCACCGCTGGTCAAAAACAACCAATCAATCAGCAGTAAGACCCGCCTCCCTGCTCTGGTTGGTTGTTTCTGATGCGGCAATGCATTTGTGCAGATGACAGCAGGTCCATGGGGAGAAAGCAGAGGTTCCTATAGAATTATGACGGATGCTGTACATAAAGCTACTGTTTCAGTAATGGACATGTGAGAATGATGTGATCAATCTGTAAATGTAATACAGCATCATTTTGAAATTTAGAATGTCTTTCACAATAAGTCTTTTCTGAATTAGTAAATGTGTGTTCAGTTTGAGCATAAACTTAAGTGTTCATGTTTCGATACAATATACAGTTAATAAGTTGGCTTTTGTTCACGAAATCTGTTTATTAACTCTTGGCCTGACAAGATGAATTATGACCTGACTACTGATTGCTATGTTCAGACTGAGGCCTAAGACGTCTTGTGGATACATGCATTCTCACAAGACAAAAGCAATGCCTCTCTTGGGGAGCTCTGAGTGGAGCTCAGGTTCTGCATGGAGCCAAGATGACCCACTGGCAAGACAACAAATCCGTCTTTGCCCTCACTAATCATGAATCTTTTTTAGACGTTTGTTTAAATCTGAGAGGCTGCCATATTTTAGAGGGTTTTCCCTACAAGCCATAATGTTGTGTTTAAGATTTAATGTAATAAATCAAATGATTAGAAGAAAGTAGCTACACTGAGGTAAACATGGGAGTTTTCCAGGGAAGCATTAAAGAATCATTATATAATCTTTAACCAATCTAAATACATATGGAGAAACAATTATAAACATCTCTCAGTAGAATGATTTATTTTTCCCTTCCAAATGCTTTACAGAGTTACCACGTATAAAAGGCATCTTAGAGGAGAATTCATAATTAGAAAGTCACTAACATGTTTTTTTTTTTCTTTGATTTCAGACCACAGTGGTTGCAAATAGATCTTCGCAACAAACCAAAATGTGTTTTAATGTCTTTACTGTGAGAAGAGTCACTTCAAGTTCAATCATACAAAGATTCAAATAATCCCAGCTAATCAAATAGTGCAGTGTGGTTTTATTTTATTACTCAAATTGGTTAAAAATAATTATCTGAGGAAACCCAAAGACTGCATTGAGCCTTTCACTCCTTGATGAACACATGAAGACAGTGAACAATCACTTGCATTGTGTTGTTGACTTTGCAGCAATCCCTCATTCCAAGCAAACGTGTAGTGACAGTAGGAAGGAAAAATCCTCTTTAAAAGGAGAAACCTTCCAGCAGAACCTGGCTCAGTGTGAATGGATGTCTGCAGTGACTGATTAAGAGTTTGGGAACACAGATCACACACAGTAAAGAAGCAGAAACACTAATCCTGCAGTACTTTATTTGTCAGAGAAAAGAAAGAAGCTAATGGCTGTAGTAGCTCCTTTAGCGGCTTCATTTATGCAAGAAACACATCCTAACAGGAGCTCTCAACTGGTTTTAAGCATTATAAGAAGAAAGAGAGCATATGCAGCTAGTCACAACAAAAGCTCAGTCAATAGTTTTGTCAAGGAGAGAGAAGGACTTAAACACTGAAATATGGGCAAAGTGCATCATCAATAACGTGACGACATTTTTTCATATGCTTGAAAAAAAAAACTAAAATCTGTCGGACAAATAAGAACTGAACCTGTTGAGTGCTGTTCCTTTTCCACAATAGTTCTACCTGCTCAATTTAGACTCTTTACTGAAATCAATTTTTTGTGTGTTGTCATTCAAATTACCGAATGACCATAATCAGACTTCTGTATGGATGGTTTACAACTCCAAAGTGACCTACAGGTGCATGAGAACAAAGTAAATGTCGCACGTCAGCATGATATTTACAGAAGTAATAATAAATGTGGTCGTTTATGGATCAGTTTTATTCATCAATGGGTTTTGACAATATTTTCACAAGACTATAGTAAGATGCAGGAAGCTAGTAAAATAAACACAACGAATAGCAATGGCCTTTTGGGTGCACTGACTGCAACTTTTGACAGAAGTCGGTTTGGATGCATAGTCAGTAATCAAAGAGAAAACTTCCTTTAATAATTTGGTTGGGATTGGGTCCAATATTTGAATGAAGCTGAAGGTTTGGATGAAACTATTATTTGGGATAATTCAGAAAGCTAAAATGACTCAAAACACTCCAAGCATATATCAAGTTTTATAGTTACATTCAGTGTGGCCTCACTTACAGAGGATGAAGTAAGTGAGGCTGCACTTACTTCCCCCAATTGGCATCGTCCACCGAGGAGGATGCCAAAGATGTTATTTTTAATATAATCAATTTTATATATAAACAAGCCCAAAAAGTCATTACTGCTGAGAGCTGGGGGAATCAGTGACTCCACAGAGTTATGACTTTGTGTAAGTTTGGAACTGTACTAAACAAAAATCTAGGGTTTTGCTTATTCTTCTCTGTTAATAAAGAAAAATGTGCTGTTCTACTGATTCTCCACTGACAGGGAAATTATAGGTCATCCATATAATACAATCTGAAGGTGGCTCATCAATATAAGGTGTTGCTACCAGTGACAATGGATTAACAATAAATAAGGAAGTGAATGAAATTGTTGCCTGGAAAGGTCACAAAAAACCATTTTGGAATGTCACCAAAAATAAAAGGGCCACAGCTGGTTCAAACTCCACACACAATCAGTGGCAAAACTGTGGAGTATACTAGGGTTTGGGGGTTTACATCCCCAACAACCAAGAAACACATCCATCTCAGGAATGGTCTTTACAAAAGATTTAGATACCTCCAGCGTTTTAAGATTTTATACGAAAGCATGTATAAAACGTTTTCTTCTGCCGGCCAGATCAAATTTTTCTGGCTGAAGAAACATACAGATGTATCTGTATGATAGCAGCTTTTGAGGGTTGTACAATGATGTTGGAAATAAATCACAAAGAGAGAGCATACTTGTTCCTGAATACAATGAAAAAATCTCTGATATTTATTGAAATATTTGTTGTTGATGTCAGAATAACATAAATAATTGTGTTAAATTTCTTCCATTAAAAAAAACTTGCTGTGCAGCCAACAAATATAAAGAAACACGGTTGTATTTCTTAACTGTGGCACTTTTTTATATCGCTGCAGAAATTAAAAAAACTCAGCATGTTTTGAAAACCATAAGTATGGATTCATGATAGCCAGGAAAGACACATATATGTAAAGTGGCATTTATCATTTCTTACAGGTGAATGCATTTCCTCTCAGAGTAACAGTCACGCACATTCAGACTACCTTGTAAATGAGCTTTCACTAAACCTAAATCAGCCACAGATATGCTTTCACAGCCAACAGAGTGACATGATGGATAGCTCGCCAGAAAAACTAATTGTCAAAATCTTAAGCTCTGCAAGTCATAGTTCAGAACAAATAAAAAATTGCATAAAGTTCCAGACATGGGAACTTGTTTGTTGACAATAAAACAGCCTTAATCCATCACTTGTCAGCTTCAAATCACAAACTAATTATGGGTTCCATATCAGAAAATTAAGAGAATTGTAGACTCCAAAGTTAGTCAAATACTTTTTTACATCCTCGTGATTTTGCTGCTGCTGTCAAAAGAACTAAGGCCCTTCTACTGAACAAATGTTTTGCTTCTTGACATAATAGGATTTTGTGCCATGAAGGGGAAAAAAAAACATAAAATGAAATCTTTCATGAAATGTCAAAACAAAAGATGATAGAATCTTACATTTTTCTGTCTTTAACTTCTAACGGGAGTCTCATGCTTGTCTTGATTTAGTTTCATAACAAAGAACCCATTGAGTCTTGAGGCAAGAGTGGAAAAGCCGCTAAAAATGTCAAAAAAATCCAAATAGTTGTCAGTCATCACAACATTATCAGGTCAGTAAGACAGTGACAATATTATTCAAACTGCATAGTTTGTGGTCTTTTGTATAGAACAGAATCATTATCCCCAAGAAATAAATGTTATGTTACTGCATGTACTTTTTTGCTCAGTTTTGCACGAAAGATTGATTGTAATTTTGCTATTATTTATATGTGTTGCTTATATATCTCTTGTCCACTAATTATGTCTGTGTTCCCATACAATTTGTCTTGACATTAGAATGCTGGAGGAAATCATCACACCTACTTGTACCTCCCACATCATTGTATTTTACTCAATTTTGGGATGAATAATCTATTATTTTCTTTGACAGTAAAAGGTGTTTAGCTTTTAAAAAGTAGCCAATGGTAAAAGATGAAAACTACTCTAGACTTTTATATTATTTGTTTTCTTCCACAAGACTGAACCCCAGTGTCAGAATCATAGTTTGTCCTATTTAGTGATCATAGCAACATTCCTGCTGTGGAATGTGGCTTGTTTTCATTGTTTTGTTTACTTTGAATATGTCTCCAATCTTATTTGATTCTTAGCTACTTGAATGACAGAAGCTCTTTTTGTTGTTCTTGTTTCGTCTTCTTGCATCTCTTGAGAAATGAAAATAGGACAAGACTTCCGGGTCTTATACTATGTGCTAAATTCATGCTGCTCTAATCCACTCACCCGCCACAGACATGTCTTCATATAGAATTTAGCACAAACAATACTTTCCCCTTAATATGTTTCTTCTGGGATTTTATTTTCGACACATTTAAACGTACTGAATCATCAAATACATTTCTAACAAAGAACACAGGAGTAAACATAAAGAGACGTTTTCAGATGACAGTTTAATTGATCAAATAATAAATTGTAAAAACAAATTTGTCCCTGAAAAATGTTAGCGGGAAAATTATATGCTGAAAACTGCCTTTTTGTCTAGTCGCGTTATCTGTGTCTTACAATAACATTTAGTATCTGATTTGAAATCATTATCTGTGGCAAAAAAAAAAAAAAAACTAAAGAAGAGGAACTCCATAAAAATGAACTGCCTATATCTATTTGTCCCCCCTAGTTGGCCATTCAAAGTCACTTTAGTTAGCCATTCAAAGCCTCTTAGTTCAACCAAAAGAAGTTTTGTTGTGGATGTGGCGAATCTATCCCATGTCTGTACCTCATCTACTAACTTTTAGTGTCCTCGCCACCATATTCAGTGGCAGTAAATGGCACCAGCTAACAAACACATTGTCTGAAATCTGCCACTGGCATTGGGATGCCAGCTTTAGGCATGTCAGGCCTTTGGGCATTGGGATTGGGTTTCTCCAGACCCCCTTGTCAAAGGATTAGCTCAAACTCTGATCATCGGGAATGCAGAACTGTTCCTCCTCTTTTCTCCAATGCCACTGCTGCTGCATACATTCCTTTGTACAATTTTCATGCCTGGTGAAATTTTGCTAATACTTGGCAGCAGTCTTACTATACTCCCAGTTCCACTTTCTTTGATTTCCTCCCAGCCCTCTTACCCTTTACACCACCCACTCCCATGACTGTCTTTCTCCATCACTTCCTCTTCTCTTCTTCAACTGTGTGCTGATGAGCTTGAGAACTGTTTTTTTTTTTTTTTTTTTTTTTTAGGGAAGGAAGAGGGATTATGCTAAGCCCCAACTCGGGGAGACCAGTCTTATCTTGCCTGTAGCAGCTCCATGCACTAGAGAAAAAACAGGCTGGAAGAGAGCAAAGCTACAGGCCAGGAGGTGGGAGGGGGAAAAAGATGAGCATGGCCACTACTACAACACATGATCAAGCTCTACAATATTGTCAGGTAATTTGGCTGACACCAGGTAAGTTTGTTTTCTACGTATGTAAGACAGTCTCTTCTCTAAATGTGAATGGTGCCATGTGAATATATACAATAAAAAACTAAGATTATTGCCCTTTTCTTGACTACAACAGAGATCTATAAGTTATCAGTCTGTCGTTGACTAACTCTTTCTCAAAACTTCAATTGTCTTGCCAGTCAGAAATTTCCAATTGAGTGGACTATGTCCCACACAGATCTAAGCTTTGATACATGAAGTCAGAGTGAAGCTTAGGGGGTTGATATAGAGCCCAACACATAAAATATGTGTTGGTTGTTCCCCTTTCTAAGAATGAGATGCATAAGAGGTGTATGGGACCCATTGCTGATAATTGTTGCAACCCACACCAGAAGCATCTGGTATTCAACCACATTCTCAAGCATCCCAACTCAAGAAATCATTCATCCATCTATGGTGGCAATCTCCCTGGATGGATGAAGCAGAGACTGCCCTGTGACAGACTAGAGAGGTTACCAGTCCAGGGGAACACTAAGACACTCAGAAGTAACAACTCATGGATAAATGGGACCAATTAACCTAACATGAATATTTTCAAACTGTATGTCCTTAAATTAAAACAATGTATATTTGTGGAATACTGTCTTTGAGACAATATTCAAGACCCGAGACTTTTAAAGACAGTATGAAAAGCATTGTTAGTAACTCCAAAAACAAACATATCTCTCTATGGGCATATGCTTTATTTATCCTATCAAAAAAAATCAAATGTGAATGCTGTTTTAAAATCCTTTCCATCGTTATGCTAACAGGAACTTTACAAAACTGTTTGAAATAACATAATCAGTCTCAAGACCTGGTGTTGTCAGGTAGGAATGCCATCATGATGAGATATTTTACAGTATATGGCAGTGTGCTATATCTTTACAGAGGGAACCCTGTGTAAGTCACAGTACTGGAGTGACCCAAGTGGCCCTGGGGTTATTAAAAGGGCAGGCTGAGGTATCAATGGGGGGAGCTAAAGGGCCACAAAGCCTCTTTCTTCACTCTTCCTCCTGATCCTATCACTCCATTCCTTGGCTGCGGAGATGAAAGACTATCCTGTAATTGGAGAGTCAGGAGCAAGTGGAAGTAATGAGAAAGTTAAAAAAGGGAATGGGGTAAAGAGTGCTTGAGGAGTAGGTTTGGAGAGAGTGAAAGAGAAAATGCCTTTGATTTCCTCAAATTAAATGAAGAAAAATAGCCCAGCCTTCCTTCTCTATAAGGTCGGACTTTGAGTGACAGTGTAGCAACGTGAGGTTTCCCGGCTGTAATAACTTGCTTTTGTGAGGAGAACTCAACGCTTTGTCTTCCTTTTTGCTGGGGCCCAGGGTCCAGGGATCAGCCTTGACTTATTATGACTAGCTTTTGTCCTTCATAAGCTGTGGGAGACTTGACTTGCCCTTTCGCCTGTCATCAGAACTGTGACCCCATACTGTGGAAGGTCTCCATGCAAAGAAATACTTGAACGACAGCAAGGACAAGGCCAAACTATGTGGAGTCCTATGTACAAAATTGTATGATTGTACAGGTCTTGCTACAAAGTCCGAGGCTGATGGATGCCCTCTTAAATATGCAAAGAATATTATTTAGCTTTTTTATTATTATTATTTAAGTAGTCATCTGTGATATGAAAATCTTTTTGGTCTAAAGAATAATCTTCCCCCAGGTAAGGGGTCTCAAACTCCATTTCACAGTCATCATGCACCCTTGACTTAAATGGTGAAACTACCTCACAAGTATACCATGAAGCTCTGGAGAGCCCTGCTAATGAGCTAATATAGGAGTCAGGTGCTGAAGCACAAATATATCTAAAAGTTGCAGGACAGCATCCCTTGAGGACTAGAGTTTGAGACCTGTGCCTCTGATAGACATTGACTTTTATTTCCATTCAAATTGACACTGAAGTTCACAAATACATCTAAATATGATGCCCAAATATTAAGTCTTGCTGAGATTAGTCTACTCTACCATATTCACAAATCTCATTTCTACTTTTAATGAAACATTGATATTTTTCACCTATTCAAGAACTTTATGAGAAAAAAATTTAGCCGTGGATCTTAACACTACATTTAAGAAGCAAAGCATATGTAATCAAATAGGGATTTGATATGTTTTTTGTATTGTTTGTTTTGTTGGACAATCACAGATAAGATTATTTTGCCTTGCATATTTATTTATATTCCACTGGAGTTTTTAAGTGTCTTGTTGGATTACTAAAGGGCTGGATCTGGTCACTTATCTTAAATTTACATCCTAAAGGCTGAAGTCTCCTTATATCATAATTTATATCTGTAAATTACAGCCACACTTAATAATTGCTACACCTGACTGTTATAAAGCCTAAAACACTTTCAACAAATATGTTACAGGAACTTAGTATTGAATGGATTTGTAGAAAAATGGCCATCGGTTGCTGTGGGCCAACATCAACTCCTTTCTGCTTTATGAATACTTATTCTTGGTGACCTATGGCTTTGGCAATAGCCAATAGCAATAGGGAAAATATTCAAGCCAGTAGGTTCAGTTAAAAAGAGAACCCTTTTGGAACATCAGTTCCTAAAAAAAACTAAGAAAATTGATTTGTTTCTTAATATGCTTCCATAAATCACAATATTCTTTCTCAGCAGTTAAATACAAGTTAGTCGCTCTAATTTCAGCATGAGGTCAGAACAATCACTGCACACATGCACATGAAACATATGCCAAAGTGCATTTTCACACATCCATTTGCACAAACTCTTTAGTCACTAAACTGTCTTTAAAAATGACATCACTAAACAAAATAGTTCCAAACCTGCAAAAAAAATTCACTGTTTTCCACCTGGTCACCCCTTCTCATTTTCATTCAATCATCTTCACAGCCTATCAAGTTAACGTTAAGATGTAATTAGCTGTAAACTGAATGAAATATCAAGTGAAGGAACAGTTGAGTTAAGCGACTGCTGGGGAAGAAAAACACAGCCGTTTTCAGTCATGGCAGGTGTTTTCTCCTGGGTCAAACCGAAATGAAAATGAATGTTTGAAATGCATTTCACAAGGACTGAGAATAGAGGGGCAGAGAAAAAGGAAGCATTTGAGCATTGGAAGTAATTATTCTGGAAGTCCTCCACCTGTGACAAGAGGCTTTGGTGGGAAAGGATGGTTTCAAAGGGAGGCTGAAAGGACTTGGAGGCATGAGGTGGGTGTTCACTACGATCAACTGGCCTGACCATGTTTTTTAACATTTCCCCTGACTGGTGCAACAACTGGAATTTTTCCTTTTTGTTCTTTATTTCTCTCTTTCTGTCTTTGTTGCCTTCTTTCTTTCTTCCTTTGCTTCTTTCTTCTTTTCTTCCTTCCTTGACGCCGGAAGGACTTATTCTCCCTCCCGAGTTCTCTGACATGGCAATACTCCTTGCTATTTGCTCATTTAGGCTTTTATAGTTGACAGTTTCCATGCACAAACCACCACTCACAAGCACAAGCACAAACATGCTTATCCCACAGTCAAGACCACATATAAGATAGTCTGGAATGGAAATTTATGGTCAATTTAGCAGTTGTTATTACAGACTGTAAAGGTCTGCAATCTTGTGGCCACGCCAGGCACAGTTTCAATTGTTTTGTACCCCTCTCCCCCACTCTTTTGTAGCCAATTCAGCAACTTTGTTCTCTGCTTATGTGCATGGATGCCCATGCACTGAATAAGATAAAAAGTGGGCTGTTAAAATGAGATGAAAATGGCAAACACCGATGAGCCTTTGGAGGGGCAGCATAAAATCTGTTAAGAGGTATGCTTCTTTTCCTGAATGGCTAGCTATTGATAATACTTAATCCATTTCTGTTAATAAAACAGGAAAGAATGGCACCAGTGTTAGAGAAAGGGAGAAAACTTTGGTTGAAACCCACGCCTGTGGCTTGAAACTGTGACCTTGTGACTCATGATCTAAGCAATCTTATTCAATTATAGAGCAGCCTCACAGTGCAAGACATACATGATCTATTTCCACTGAGCCTGAATCGTACGTTCATGTGACCCAACTTTCTGATACTGGTGACAATATTTATTTCTGGTTTAAATGCAAACAAAAGCTGGGCTTCAACGATAAGCCTTTTGATGATTAGGGATCAAATTACAAGTCAAGACTCCCTGGTAAATTTAATCAAGACAGTTTTATGAAAAATCTCATTATATGGGGGCGTTTCTCTTTATTAAAAACAGTAATGGGGCTTACGGTAAGTTGACTGGTTTCTTTTTGAATGAATTGTTGCCAGTCCAGATTTAATTCCTTTTACCTTGATCTTTGTGCCATTCGCTCTTCAATACAAACCTGCTTTTCAGTCTTCTACATAGGAGGACTGCAGACAACGTCATGAAGCCATTTTCATCTGATTACATTACAGGACAATTGCCTCTGATCTATTGGCTATTCAAAACAATCACTGGCACCCACTGGGACCATTAGAAGTAAGGCCATTAGCCACTCTTTCTAAATAAGTACACAATATCACATGGATGCTTGGAGTGCATCTGTTGTGTCATTGCCTGTAACCATGAATGATCACAGTATTCCTGTAAACATGGTTATTTAAAATGATTGCAGTCATGCCTGCATAATCTCAGTCATTTATTCACCAGCATGAGAACAACATGGGTGGAAAAGCAGTCATGCGCCTACAATATATTAGAATCTTACAGTCATAGTCAATAAATTACAATGTGTTCCAATAAATTATATATTTTTAGAATATCCCTTAAGCAGGTACTAAACATACTTTTAAGAGCACTTTTGCTGTATTTTTTTTTATTGGGCTGATGTAATACAAATTTTAAATGTTCTATTTCCATCAGCTACATGTGGAAAATTGTCATAATTAACTAAAGTGCTTTGAAACATCTGTATGTGTTTTAATGCACTTTATATAGTGAGCACAAAAATCACTGAAACAAATGAGTTTTGCAAGAGTATTCAGATTTATTGAACATGACTACGCACATTCAAAAACTAATTGTTTTGCTCAATAATAGATTATAAGAAATTACAAAAACCTAAATAGCAGTTTAATTTCTTTTTTTTCTTCTTGGCAGTTTTTCAATAAATATTAGTTCAAACGATAGTACATGGAAAAGTAGATAAGCAGAAACACTCCCAGTCTGAGTTAAAGCACATGAACTATTTACACATTTAGCAATGTTTAGCTGAAAAAGAAAATATGTTAAAATGTGGACAGACATATCTTTTAACTGCATTAGATTTCTTAGATCACTCCTTTTTATGATTTGCATTTTAAAAGGTCATGTTGGTCAACATCAAGAATCACAGTCAGGACATGAGTTGTCAAAAATAATTACTTTATTACAAAGTTTAACACAAAGTGGAAAATGCAATGATAAGGTTGCTTTCCTTTTCAGGTACAGGATGTGATCACATCTGGTGAAGGAGAGGTAAACAATTTGGGGCTCATTCAGACTGAATGAGAATGAAATAAAGTTAAAGTTCAAAAGTTCAAGCTGCAGTACAATGAGCTCTGTTATTTTGTTCCTTGACATTCAATTATATTTTTGCTACTCATTCAGAGGACATGGGCATTTCTTTAATAAATTATAATGACATCTAATGGGCAATATCATTTTTGATACTGCTGCTGCTACCATGTGGATTCTGGCAAAACGGTTAGAAAGAGTCAAACTTGACAAATGGTCACGGCGGCAGAAATAAAGACAGAAAGAAAGAAAGTACATGAGCCAAAGTTGAATCCGAAATCAACATCAGAATAAACATCTATTTTTTTCTCTGAAAATAATGAAATGGATAATAAATCGCTGGTGGGTACTTCTGCTAACAATAGTCTATTTTTTGTTGTGTATTTGTCTGGCTTTGACCTCTGTACTTCAAGAGTGTTAACACATCGCAATGCTTCCTGACTGATCTTGTGTTTGTATACATGTGTTTATGTTGCATGACCAAATAAGTGAGTGTCTGTTTGTGCGTGACAAAGTGTCTGCTGCAGAAGTGTGAGAGTCTGTTTAGCAAGACTTCAAAGGATGAAAGCTTGTTTGACAAATGTGAATATTTGTCAGTGGTGAACACATCTGGAGATACTCATTTCATCTGACAAGTGTGTGAATAAACTGGCTATGTAGAACGATCATGTACATATTTGAAAAATGTCCTCAAGTTTGAATTCCTGGCAATGTCAGATCTGGCATTTTTCCATTCTTTTATCTTGTTTATTGCTTTAAAAAAGCAGGACGCCAGTTGTATATTTTAATGTTTGTTACTTTGTATTCGTATGACTGCGTGTGGGAGGTTGGCCAGAGAGAAGATCTGCTTGTAGGTCCTCTCTGTTTGGATAGTTTGCATGACAGGTTTGCGAGTCTTGGGATAAAAAAGTGACCAATTTACAGAAATAGGCAAACGCGCTTTTTCTGTCCTAAAAACTAAAGTCTTAAACTAATTGTCACTTGCTTCAGCAGTAAATAGAAAGACACAGAAGTTCATTAACAATAGCAGCTAATAAGGTTCATTAGTGACAATATATGTTTTTTTCCCTTGTTTTCCATTTTGGTGATCTGTCTAGGTAACCAGACTGTACAAATAATGAGGACAAGTCAGCAAACACATTATCACATTATTTGCACTGGCTCCCTGTATGTTATAGGTTAGTTTAAAATATTGGTCCAGGCATTCAGAGCACTTCAGAGCTCCTGGACATATTCAGAATTTGTAGGAATTGGCTGTTCCTCTCAGATTTTAAGATCGTTTGACCAGAAGTTGTTGGAGATACCACAGGCTCATCTTAAAACACTTTACTAGTTTTAGTTTTCAAAAATCATGTAACAACTCTGCAGCAATTGAGAAACTTTAAACTCACACTTAGAACACTTAAGACCTGCCTTAATATTGGGACCAAGGTGTGATGAGACATGTTTTACATATGAACCTAAGAAAGAAAATATAGCTTGTGAGAATTGAGCTGATTTCAAAGCCTAAGTGACAGCCAAAGTCACGTGTCTCTTTGGCTCAAGATGAGGTATGTCAGAAGGCACTGGAAATATTTTCTAACAGTCGTAAAAAGCTTTGAGTTATTGCAAATCTTTCATTTAAACTGGGCTTCGATAATGATAGAAGTTTGCTGTGTGAAAGGGCAGAGAACATCTTCAGAGAATGAAAATGCTTTTACCTTTTGCTGTGCCGCAGCAGCCACAAAGAGTGCGAGGACATATCAAGATAGAAAGGTGATCATTAAAAGTTTTTTTTATTGTTAAAATAATGTAGCAGGGTTCACAACAACACTTTTCCATGGCTCTGTGTAATGCAAGTTTTTACATTCTACATTAGCTGAACCTCCAAAATGGACAAGCTTTCATGGATTTCTTTTATTTTTTCTATGAAATTTATGAAACCCAATGAAATCTCAAAACTGCCTTGAACTTCACAAAGGACCATTTGCCAAATGCCGGTGCCAGGAATTTCTTTCTGTATAGCATACACCACGGCAGAGAAGAAGAAAAGGAAAAAGGTGTAGTCACTGTGGAGAGGCCAAGAAGAAGAGTGGGCAGCAGAAAACAGGACAGTAACAGATAGATAGAAGAAAAAGTGAGACATATTTGCAGGGAAGACAGTGAAAAGAAGAAACAGAAAAAGTTGGAAGGTGAGACAGAAAAAAATATAACAGGAGTTGAAGAGGCTGGAAGAGACTTTAGTCTCTTTACTTCGGTCTTTATTTTTGTGTGACTCCCAAGAACAGCTCTAGCTCTCATCTAGCCAGAATGAGGATCTTTATAAACTTGGTTTACTTGTCTGTGCTGTAGCCAACTCTGCTTTGCGTGACGGCTCAGACACATGCAAAGATCTTTATTGTATGTACCTTCACACAAATAAAGCCTTTAATAATATGAAGCTCAGTTATTCATCCACTTCACATGGATTCAGAGTCAAACCCAAACCTGTCTGACATAATGTGTATCTTAAGCTTTCACTGACAGATACCAACGGCTGAGGTGGCATCTAACAAATTACTAATTGTTTTTCTTTAGATTTTCGTGGCAAAGGAATAGATTAAGACTTACCTAAATATATGATAATAAGAGTTGTGAAGTTTTAATGAGCTGAACTTATCCTATGGTAAATCAAATAGTTTAACTTTGAAAGATGGGATGATGAAGTGTAATTAAAAACAAATAACCCCATGGTATAAAAAGCTTTATTCACAGTAAAGTTCATTGTAAAAACAAAGTAATGTCCTCCTGATTACATTGTAAGCACACTGCAAAGAAACACATTTTGTTAAAATAAACCATCATAGTGACAACTCATAATATGACTTAAAATCTCATCAAGTGAGATTTTACTAAAATATTGGCAGCTCATTTACCTTGATTCAGTGTACTTATCTAACCACAATATAGAGTTACTGAAGGATCTTTCTAACAGGACCAGATGATGCATCTGTTTTGCAGTAAAATAGTCTTCCTCATTGCTCTGCTGCCAGTAAGATCTATGTTAATTTTTTTCCTGGTGCTCCAGAATTACGTGTCTGGAACTTACCCCAGACCTTCACCATGGCACCTTTTTCCTTCTCAAGTTACTTTCTGGTTAAGACGACAACTGCAAGTCTTACCCAGGAGATTCACTTTTACCTAAGATGAAAAAATGCTAGTCTTGTTCTTGTGTTCCAACTATTATGTTCCATCTAACAGACAGCCCAAGCAGCAATGCCGGCTGTTTTCTGAGACATTGAAACATTAGTCAACCTTTGCAAACAACGTTTTTTAGGTTATCTTACACTGAGTTCAGAAATTTTGACTCACAGATGAAGGTTTGATGTATAAACACAAGTTTTCTTTGTATTAAACTTTTACATTTTCAGTACTGCAAAAACTCTGCCTGTATCTGAGCAGAAATCATATCAGATTGATCAAAATGTACACAAAAACAGATGCAGATGAATCTAAATTATTCATAGGTGCCAAGTGGCATCCCAAACATGCAAGCAGAAACCAGGTGTGTGAATTAAAACCCTTCCACTTTCATTAGTCTGACTGGTTCAATGGCACTGATTAACTCTGATTGGGTATCACAACACTGGTATCAGGGAAGAAAAACTGTTACCTCAGGACACATGCTGCCGTCGAGCACTCATTCGCAATTATATGAAGCAGATTAGCAGATTAGAAGACAAGTTGACCTCAATGTGGAGCGGAGCCATGACAGAGCCAAGGGGAGTTGCAAGGCAGGTGTTATAACTCCCTCTCTGCACCCTCCACCCACACAAACCCTGGCTTGGCTTCCGGCTTACAGCTGCAGCAGTAGCACACCGTGAGTTAATTCATTAACACCACATGGCAGGGGGAGCAAACTGCTTTTAGCAACTAACGGGGATATGTGGTGATGGCGTGATGTCTTTTATCATACCCAACAGGATGTATCTGCACAAGACAAAGCTATATATGCTGGACATAATATTCAAATAAGGCCTCTTTAATTACTAAAGAGAAAGTTAATTATGATAACTCGAATGTGTTTTTTTTACAATAAATTATGAAAATCCAATATGTTTGTGTCTGTCTGCCGTTGTCATTTGCTAAAACTATCATTTGGAATATTTTCTGTACTTTTCCGTTATGGTAACTTGCATCAGATCTTATACATTTGTACTACTTCCTTTACTATAATGACAAGTCTCCTTATACATCTGTGATTTTAGGTAAAATAAAGTCGGCTTTATTTTTCCATCGCCAGCATATTGTATCAGAAAGTTGAAGAAAAAGCTGTTTCTCATTTGCATTTCCACACCAAGATGTTTCCCACTTGCTGCCAGCCTTGATAAATAATCTTTAAAGTTCAAAGAAACAATGAATTAAAAGAAAAATGTATCAATTAAAGAAACTTTTCTATTGGAACAGTTGCTGTTATTAAAATGAAAAGCAGCTGCATGTTCAATGGTTTTATATTCTAGCTGCTGTGAGAAAAAATGTCTACCTGAATGTTGATTGGGGAAAAGTTCCATATTTATCCAAGACAGACATCTAGAGTCCATTGCAGTTGCAATGCCAGGACACTGTTTGATTCGGTGAAAGGGTTTTTGATTTTTAGCTTTCACTTCACTAGCTTCCAACTAATTTAGAAAAATGTAACCTGTCTCTGTCACCAATGAACCAGGTTTTCATTTTTTTATGTACCTGCACAGGTGTAAAACACATGCTGCAGACGTGCATCCTGAACATGAGAGCTTTCACACTTTCACAATCTGAAACCTGGTTTCAAAATGTTCTTGTGTCAGAGAGTCTGATCACCGGAGTTGTGTTATCACAGAGTTAAAGTGCAACAAAAACAGTTTCACTGAAAACTGTCTCAGCGTAAATAGGACCTTAGTGACATATCAAAAGACCACAACATTTTGGGCAGTGAGATGAGATGCAGATGTGAAGAAGATGTTTGAAATCTGCTGTTATTTAATTTCTATGTACAATACTCACCTTTCATTGTATCCAAAACTATGAACGGAGTCCAAGAAAACAGACTTGAGAGGTAAAGATGCATATAGGTGTCTGAACAAGTCATAGTAATTTTAGTCTCTCCATTTTTTTCAAATGTTTTTAAGAAGCTTAAGGATATTCAAAAGCCAGTCTCATTAAACTGTCATTCTCAAGACAGTTTAATGAGTAATTAAGGTGGAGCCTCTTTTGTTCAAAAGGAATTACACATTATTTAGGAGGCTAAATAAAATACACAAACATGCGTAGTCTACAACACTAATATATCAGTGATTCTTCAGAAGAGGGACAAAACAGGTCCTATTACAGAATTAGTTGCTAGGGATTATATGTGCAACAACATTAACATGAAAAACAGTGAAACCAAAAAGTTTTCCTATTAACAAGAAATTAATGTATGCTAACATTCTACAAAATGTTTTGCACAGGTCTTCATACATGATGATGCGTTAATGATGAGTTAGATTATTGTATAAGTCCTGCGCTAAGAGAGCTGTGAGTGAGTACATTTTGACGTTTCCCTTGTGTCTACCAGGTTTTGTTGGAAGCCCTCAAAGTCAAGTAATTAAGTAGTCTCTGATTAATTAGGCGACAATCTATTTTCATTCTTCCATGTAACATCACAACAGTGAGTTGAGATTCCCCAAGTGAGACGGGGAAAATAACATAATAAATGGTTGCAATTTACAATGGGAGTGTCGGCAAGAAATTTCAGGGTAATGCAGATTTAAATTGCTTCTCTTCTCTATTAATATTCATCGCATTTTCATAAAGGAGCCTTAATTAACAGACTTTTCATCATAATAACTTAGGCTACATCAAACTCGCAAAAGTACAACACTACACGCATACACGCAAGCACACACGCCTCCATGCTTTCATTTCTTCCTGAATAAAAATAACTATGAAAATTGTGTCCATTGTTTATGGTTGATTATTATTTAACCCAGTGAAATGTTTTTTAGGTCAACCGGTCCTCACAGTGCACCAAGATTCATGTTCCAGATTTTAACCCCTTGTGTTGGGCATTTTCTTTGTTCCATTCAATAATCTCTTTCCAGCTGGGCCAACTTCCTTTGATGAGATCCCATTAACTTTCGACAGCCAGAGGGATACTGACTGATATCTACAGGGTCCTATTAAAATACATTACAAAAGATTTTTATCTCAAAGCAGAATCTCATTTCAAAGGGCAAAAGGTAATTTACTCTTTTTCTCCATAAAATCAGACAGTTATTTTTTGGTCAGATGCAGATTAGTTCAGCTATTATCACAGACTATTATCAGATAGGTATACAGAAAAATAAGATGTACTAACAATGACTTTAAAACAGCAAGACTGCATCTTCCACCCCATTTAAATTAGGTAAACAGTATTGAGACATGGGGCATACTTTCTCTAGAAGTAATTAACTTATTTGAATGTCATTTTAGACACACTTCCTGCCATGTTTTAAGTGTTATTGGCGGGAAGATGTATAAGCAGAGTGTAACAAGCTAGTCTCAAAATTTGATGTGATCACATAAAGACATAAACTAAAGAATGGAAATTTAAAATGACACTTTAACTTATTCCCCAAAACCTCAGTGTCAGTCATTTCAGACTATGAAATAAACATTCCTGTAGAGCTGTTCTCCCCCCAATACAGTGATATACACCCATTTGGATTAGAAAAGAAAGTGGGTGCAGTGAAGCATTTCAGAGGCAGGAATACTTTGGCTGGGCAGAAATCCCAGCCTGGATCGTTCAAGCCCTGCTGGCCTTGAAAGATGCCGGCTGCCTTTATGAATGTCCCCACTGAGCTGACAGGGCCTGACATGAGGTTGGCTGCTCCCACTGCTCAATCGACTCTACCCTCTGTGCCGAAACCCTAAAAGCTCCAAAAACTAAGGCGGAGAGGTCCTGTTTTGAGCCAGTATGCCTATCATGTGAAGAGTCAGATAGATGTCTATGCAGACAGAACCAACGGTTTGTTGTAGTGTGCCCTCCATACTGGGTATCAACAGGAGGGGATCACTGAGGGCAGCCAAGGTCCCAGGTGACAGGCAGGCGGAATAATGCCCCAGTGGTTAGTTCATAAAAGAAGATGAGCTGATATGCGATTTCTGCTTACCCCAGGAGATAAATGTAATTAGAGCGCAGCTGAAAGTCTGTGCCCATACTTTCTGAGTGCCACTAAACTTTGAAAAGAGCCAATGTACCATAGAAGGAGAGATTGACATGGTGCCCCATCCTCCTCTCTTACCCCTCACATCAGGGGAACCAGCAACTGTGCAGATGGCTTTGTTTGACTGTCAAGTTGCTGGTTAGGAAAGAAAAATATTTGCCTTATGGACATGTTGCTGTGGAATTCTGAATGCCTATTAACCCTGCATGTAAACATAAAAACTCACAAAATCCTCCATATTTAGATGTTGCTTATAAAGTTGCTACAAGCTATGCAAGAAAAAAAATCCTAACTAATTGTACACCCAAGTAGTCAAATTACTCTTGATAAATGTACAAACTTGCTTGTGTCAATCAATATCTCTCATGTAGACCATATCATTTTAGTTGTTTGGACATTTTCCCATCATCAGGACAAACTTTTGCTGGAGCCTGCCAGACAAGATATTCCCCGTCATTCCAAATCTTTCTGGTCAGCACACATGGTTAGAGCAGCTTTAGCCTCACTCCACGTGTTCAACAGCTCTTCTGATTGGTTAGAAGAGCTTTCTCAACATCTTCTTTGACGCACTGAGCTTATTGTCAGAAATCTAGTTTTACAGGAAGACTTTCCATTAAGTCGACCAATTACAATCCTGCGGTCAACGACTTGGCCTTCAATAACCAGTTGTGAATACACATAAGTCTTGCTCAGAAGAATGTAGCTGGTCTTTGTCTCTTCATGTGTATATTTTCACCCTCTGTCTTTTCCTGTGGCTATATTAAATTATGTCTTTGTCAGATCCCAAAGCCCACTATAGTTCCTTGACTGGGTAGCAGCTCTGGATTCGGTATCAAATTCTCCTCATGTTGGCACTTTCTGAATCCATCTGGCCCTTGCAGATCTTTATCCCTGTATCCTCGCCTGTGGGCTTTAGATAGTGTTGAATTCACAGGACATATCAATATAAAGGCTCTTCTATTCAACATATGATGATCCGAACACATTTTGAACTCATAATTAAAAAATTGTATTGGAGCATTGGTTAAAATACTCTACAGCATTATTTAACTTTAAAGTAATTTTGAGAAAGCGACTACCTTGCTTTAGGGTTCAGCTAGCTCATTCAAGAAACATTTGAGTGTAATTGTGATTGGCTTTAACAATTGAAATGGCTAATCAGATAAGTAAATGTTGATATTTTTAATCACGTAAGAGGGCATTCTGAATTACACAGTCAATACGATGGATTAAATGAGTCAAGTCAGACAAAATGACTATGGAGATTCTTGTCTTAAATTGTTCTATGTACTCCTATCTGAAGACTGAATGGTAAAGTAGCAGGTAAGAAGCCTGATTGCTCCATTTTCTTAAATGAGGCAATTAGGTAGACTTAATGGAGATCAGACTCAGTTTCACAGTGCCACAAGAAAAGGAGTGAGAGAAAAGGAATAAAGGGGGAATGAAACGGCAGTTTGCATCTCCATTGATTCCTTTATCTGAGACACACCAAGAGCTCCAGTGAAAATTGATCAGAACAAGGAATCACCTTTGATATTGACAGATTTATTCCAGACGACTCCTCAACACCAAAAGTACTCAATGCTGGGAAGAGAAGTCGGAGCTCTGAACACAACCTGATAACTACGATAGATATATAACCCAGTCCAGTGAAGACCGGACTCGAAAGAGTCAATGTATGTTAACCAGAGCATATCATTTTGGGTACTTTGCTTTAGGTGTTTCAAGGGTGACAGGAAATAGAATAAATTAACATAATAAGTTTGGAACCAAACACTACTTGGTAGAAAATACAACTCTTCACTGTCCAATTTAAAACTGATGCTGTTAATTAAGACAGAACATGACCTCCTATAACAGGTTCATGTGCTTGAAGCCTACAAACCAATGCAAGCTCTCCATCAGACATCTCATGTCTGGTAAATTAATTAAAAAGATTAAAAAAATGAAATAAAAAATAATGATTTTCTTTTTCCATGAGTAGATGCATAATTAAAGAACATCAGGCATTATAACATGACTTTTCTGTATGTATTATTATTGTTAGAACATAGGGCCCTTCAGGTCCAAGGCAGCACTGTATCAGCAACCATAATACTACTGTGATTAATATTGGCTGAAAGTTGAAAATCTTCCAGAAACATTTATTTTCCACTACAGTGTACGATCACAAATAAGAAGACACACACACCTATTAAGAAATAGTCTGCTTTGTTTTGCTTAAAAATAAAAATCATTCATAGGAGTTGAATCTTCAACTTGAAGTGTTTTGTGAGTCAGGCCAGCAATTAGTAACAGAGGGAAACCACAAGATTTCTAACACTGAACCACTTCTAGGGAACCAAACAGGACAAACAGCTCTCTGGTTTGATGGTCTGCGGTTTGAGAGGACAGAAGGGAGACACAGAATCTGAAAACATAGAAGCACAGGAGAACACATACACACTTAACCAGGAGCATGCTCTATGTGCTATTGCACATAGAGCATGCTCTATGTGCAATAGCAATAAAAAAAAACATAAAAATATTATATTATTGATTTATTCATTGATTTTGTTTCACAAATTTTAAAATATTGTGACAAAGAACAATATTTACAAAGGTATCAGTTCTACCTTCCATAACTGAATCTAAAATAAATCATTTCGCAGAAAAAATAAACATACATCGAAAACCTTCTCATGTTAGATAAGGTCACTTCAAGACTACACCAAGGCACTAGGAGTTATAGAACCTACTGAGGGAAGTGGCTCAAGCGTATCCAGACTGCCTTGACTGCAGATGGGCCAATTAAGAGATGATGAAAAGCCGTGAGAAGGAGGGCCTAGGCCATGTCTTTGTATCTGGCTGGATTTTTGTGTGGATAAGAGAACACCTGGTATCCAATTTTCCATCAAAATAAAGGCATGATATCTCTGGGGAACAAAACGAGTGGTAGTAAATATGACTGCCAGACACACTGGAGAAAAATTGCAAACCAGAAAACGGATATACAGTATCCAACTGGGTCTGGAAAGTCATTTTGGGAAAATATTCCAGTTAGTAAGTATACATTACTCTTTTCCTGGGTAATAAATTTGATATAAATTGGAGGGACTGAAGCAGCAAACACTCTAGAGGTTACTGACACTTCTAACTCATAATTATTGATGAATCCACTTTGACCACATTGATATGGTCAAATTTCTTTAGAATTTAAGGAAAAGTGTTTCCCTCCACCTCTTATACTGTCTGAATTATTTTCACTGACAGCTGTAAGGTTTAATCTTTTGTTTTCATTTGGTCCCCCTAGAGGGTTTATGATGATTCCCCTTTAGTCCTCTGTGGGCAGACAGGGTGGGTGTCCTCTCAGAAGCAAAGAATGAGTAAATCTACATTTCTTCTAATAGTTACAACATGTGTGCCACTAAAAGCAAACCTGCAGAGGATTCACACTGTATTAAATGTAATTCATTATGTAGACATCATTTGACCCCTAAAAAATATTAATATTCCTTGTGTTTAACAAGAAAACAAATATACCTAAGTTACATGGAATAAGTGTTATTTTCTCTCTTTGTGTGAATTGGTTGAGTTGGGGGCAGCGGATTATGTGAAATCAACTTTTCCTTATGGCATTATGCCATTGTTCTGATGATGTCATGTAGACGGGATGTTGG
Source organism: Micropoecilia bifurca (assembly GCA_903067075.1). NCBI lineage: Eukaryota > Metazoa > Chordata > Actinopteri > Cyprinodontiformes > Poeciliidae > Micropoecilia > Micropoecilia bifurca. The sequence goes on from CAEGAF010127991.1 coordinate 94,552, forward strand.
AAAGAACATGAGCTTCTCAAAGAGACAGAGGCCCAATTTCAAGGTACTGAATTGCAAAGTCAAATTTCTTTCATGTCATGTTTGATAGACGTAGCATTTTTAAACACTGATGATGACATAGTTACATGATTGTGCTATAAAATGGCACTTTATGTGCCTGGAAAGTACATAACACCACCCCTTTAAACAGTTTGTGTGAATTTGAGGTCAAGAGCCCCATTTTACATGTTCAGTACATCCTGAATACCAAAATCCTTTTAGAAAAGTATTCTGTTATAACAATTGTGATTTTGGAACATACAATACAATTATTGTTTTGAAGGTATTAAATAATAACATTTATTTGAGTCTGTTTGTAATTAATTTTGCTGTAAATGTCAAGGTTCATGTCCCTTAGGAGTCACAACTTAGTTCAAAGATTAGGACTCTGGATGGTTGTTTTGTCATGATGCTTGGCAGTCATGCAACTCCTCCTCTTCCACTGTTTGTCTGTAGTCATTTCAGGACTGTAGCCTCAGACAGTATACTGAGTGGGAACCATGTGATTGCAAAACCCAACAGAAACAGAAAATATAGCCAGTGTTTATATGTGTGATGAAAATATTTCAGAAGAAAGAAGGATATCAAAAAAATATCAATTATTGTTAAAAGCATTTTCAAGCCTTATAGATAGTGATCTAATAAGGTTTAATATTAACTTCTGTGAAAACCCCTGTAGTGGTACTAAAATTGATTGCAGGACTTTTAGAAATATAAATCGGATGAAATCCTCAAAAGCTAAAAGAAAATTAATCTTGGAATCTTTGCAATAAGTTTTAAGTTAAATCTGCGGTAGTTAACTTCCATGAAAACATGTTGTTGTTTTTTTTACATATTTAATAAAACTCACTATGTCCTGACAGTATGACATGCGTCTTATAATCTATGAAAATAATTGAGAATCTTCAAAAATACACTGCTTCCAGTCAAAAACAAGCAATGAGTGCCAGGATAAAGGTCTTAGCACTGTCAACCACCCATGTGTAGATGCTGCTCATACCTTCCCCCTTACTTTCTGCCCCACTACAGTTCCTCCCTCACAGCAGAACCTGCTTTGAATTCACAATATTTCCACAAAAGACAACAGCTGTTCTATAAGATCTGGTTATTTATCTGCCATTAGCAAAGGAAGCAAACTGGCAATCTGGAGCCATATTTTTTTCTGCTGTATGGTTAGATCAATAAGATGTTTTAAAACTAAGTAGCATTCTGATTCATATAGCAAATGTTAAATGACCCAAACAGATATGTCAACAGTCCACTGAGAATGAAGTATCAGTGAGTTTGAGGACTTGCTGTTGGCTAATCAGTATCACATATCTAATTGTAACTACTATGTTCAAAGATGTAATCAGCAACTCTAAAATGGAACTCTGTTGAGCAAGGAGAAATATCTTGGAGCTGCAGTGCACTGCCTGATTTCTAACTCTGATAGCCTACATTCCAGACTTCTCCTATGTCACAGATCCAGCAAAAACATTAGTCACTTATTGCATGTTATATACACACAGCCTTTAAGATGCTAGTGAAGATTTCACAAATCAAATTGAAAGAGAGATGGTCTGCAATAACCTTAATTAGATATTTTTGACTTTGGTTTCATGTTGTGGACACATAGAAAGTATATTTCATGTTTCATTTGTTGTACCCTTTCTGGAAAAATGTATTCAAGAGGCCAAAGGAGGATGAAGGAAAGTTACAAGATTTGGAAAAAAAAAAAACATGATTCTGCTAAAAAACGTACTTTTATGCATATATTTTATTCTTTCTTTGAGATTATCTTTGTCTCTTAGTTATTTCAGTTACTGTTTGACCAGCTATTACAAGCAGAATAATTTGGTTAAAGCATTTATTTATTTAATTAATTTTGGCTGAAGTGGCTCTCCATACATATGGAGTTTGATTAAAACAACAAAACTAAATGTCTTGGGTGTGCTGGCCTCAGACAGTACACCCATGTCTTCCGCCTTCTCTCATTACCCGTTTTCCTGTTGATCCACTATCACATAAACACACCAACATTAAAGCATTTTTCAGTTTTAGCATGTAGTTTGTGGCTGTAATAAATGTAATTGTTTCAATGATTTTGCAGTGCAGCCAAGACGTTTATTGGAAAATATCAAATATACTGATGATATTCTAGTTAAAAGTTCTCTTGGTACATGTCTATGACAATTATGAACCAGTGTCAGTTTAAAACTGGTGCAATTTTTTTCAGCCAGAGTTTTACCAGCTTTTCACACTCGGCAGGTGGTTATCCTGAACCTGGTAGGCAGGAAGTGTAAGCTGAACTAGATCCTAATGAGTTTATGGCCAAAAGCCACAAACTGTTACCCCTTTTCTCTGGCCTGTCGAGTGGCTGGAAAGTGGGACTGATGGTTCACTAAACTGGAAACCATTCATCTTTAGCACCAGGGTTTGGCGACGCCATAGCAGCGGGGATTTGGGACCTCCTCATGTCCATCTGAACTATATAGATAGTTATCTCCATCATTGTGTCAATCCCTGCATCCAGATGGCATCAAGCCGTCATGTCAGCACTCATACTCTGCAGTCCAGGGTTCTGGCTCAGCCTCCAAAGGAGACAGGAGCTCTGACTGACCAAGCCAACAACCAGCCAGGACACAGAGACCAAAATAATGGATAGAATCCACTTCCAGGACTCCTCCTGAGTCTTCTCTACCATCATCCATCAACAAAATGAATCCACACTATAGGGCGCCTGGGCTGGATTTATGACCCGTTTGGATGTCTTATATTTGGTAAATTAAAAAAGAAGAAAAGTATAAAAACTGACCCACTTCCTCCAACATGAAGGGCAAAGCAGAAATACTTATTGAATAAGAAAAAAGAGGCTTTACTGTGATTCATGCTTAAACCTGGGAGCGTCAATGCTTGTAAAATGAAGTGCAAATAGAAAGGAATATATGTGTAATGAAATCAGAAGCCAAGACCTCTTCCAGTGGTTAGATGATACTTGATGATGAAGAGGAGTACCAGCTCAGCCAAGGAAAGCTTTTAACCTTCTGACTTCTTAGCAGCAAAGTAATTTGTTTAATGAGACCTTTTTTCTCCTTAATTGCCGTTGTCAAATTTAAGATTACTACAAGCCTAAAATAGACAATTAGATTAGGGTCTAAAGGGGTTGATAAAATCTTACTTGTGAGTCATTATTTTAACCTTCATGGCATGAATGCAGATTCTATGTCAAACAATTTAAAGAGATTACATAAAATTTAGATTTTGCTCTCTTTGGCATACTGTAAATGCAGTTTACAGAGTGTTTCTTTTACAAAACTAGACATAACTGAATTAGCTTTAGTGTTTTTCGTTTTCTTTTTTTACGCTGAACTGAGAAAAGAACTAATTTTTTCAGTATGCAGCTATTAAGATTGGGACAGTGCTCCACACACCCTTTGTAATTGCCTCTGATACATATGAAAACTGAAAAACCGGGGATTACACTCACTTAACTGCACCTGAAGATGCAAAATAAATTATTTGTCATACCAACTAAACCAAACTACATGCAGCAAAATCTAATGAAAACTCATGAAGGCTGAGTTTGTATATCCACTATCTTTTTGCATTCATGCTCATGAGGTTGTAGAGTTAAAAAAAAAAAAATCTGAAAATTGGTGATTCTTTGTCTCACACTAGGTGTTGCACTAACTAGGAAATTTTTTTGATGAATTGATTCTGTGCTCTTCAATAACTTTTAAGTTAGGTATTTTGTTGACACGTTGACCCGTACTGTCACAACTGCATCTCCAAAATGTTGCAACTCGGCACGGACCTCGTGTGCCACCTTTCACTAAAAATGGATGATTTGGAATCTATAGATGCTCTATCTGGGATCTCTGAAGGCTCATTTTCAGAGAGCACTGCACAAAAGCATGTGTCAAAAAAATAAGAGACTAAAGCACTAGAGTGAGATACATCGGTGCTATGTGTGCGACCAACAGACACCACAACGGCACTTTGTGTCATCACCAGTTTAACAAACACACTAGAAACAGCCAAGCCAAGTCACAGACTGAAAATACTGTAGTTACACAAGAAACTCTTTAAAATGTGACCCCTAAACTTGAAATAGTCTTTTTTTGATCACGTTAATTTTTTTTTTTTTTAATGTGCTTAAGGTTTTTACAGTCCATCTGTCCATCCTTTTCCTCCAGGACTGTTTGATTGGGTAACAACATATCTTTACCCCTCCTTTTGTTTGGTGTAGGTGACAATTCTTGTTTCATTTCACTGTTGTTAAAAAACTCTAGCTTAGAGCCAAACACATAAAGTTGGAATGAACATCTTCGAGACGAGGCAGTAAAATTTATTCAAAACATTATTGAAACAGTAAATGTCAAATGTGACATGGTCCAACCAATAAACGTAAAGGCGCAATAAATAGAGCCTTGCAAACATTATCATACCCTTAAACCTTTTTCACAAATACAAACTTACACTGATTTTATCAGGATCCTATCTATCTAAAGTGGAAGGGGTCTGAATGATTTTTGCAAATAAAATAGGTCTTTATTTGTAGGTCTCTTATAGTTAAGACCTTATAGTTGAGTTGTTTTCTTCAGGATTGCAAAGACATCAACTTATATTCATGTCCACCATAATTTTAACCGCTTTCCCTGTCCTACTGGAGAAAAGTCTCCCACAATAAGAAAAGTGACCATGTCTCACTATAGGGATGCAGTATTCAGTGGGTTATCCAGTTGTAGGTTTCCTTTGCCCTGTCTTTTCCATGCAGACCAAAAACGCTAAATTTCAGCCTGACTAGAGCACCAACTTCCTACATCTTTGACATGTCTCATTTTCCTTTGTGATCATAGACAGCAAAAAAGTTTAAATTAGGCCTAGTAAGTCCCAATCATGAGGAAATTAAATAGTTTATTTTATCACAAAAAAATTGCCACAAACTGACAGCAGTCACCAAAGTAACGCCACAGATGGTGCTACAAAGCTGAGGAGCAAAAGACTAGAACAACAGTCACAGGGTTGCCAGTTTCAACATGCTACATAAAATGGATGGCAGTGCACGCGCGTGTGTGTGTGTGTGTGTCTTTGTGTTTATGTGCCGGTGTCACAGGGGCAAGTGATGACAAACGATGGCAAATTGGAGTGAAGGCGTCCCGCTGCTTGTTCCCCATGCCAGCAGAGAATCAGAGACAAGGAGGCATCTGAGAAACTGGCTGTCAAAACAACAAAAACGCAGATTGGCAAACACAGTGGCCGAGTTTTTACAACGAGCGAGTAGCATAGGGCGAGTTGGAGAATCACAGCCAAGCAGTTTCAAAGAGTTGCTTCCTCCAAATCACAGATTGAATTCTTAGTTATTCTTAACTGAAGTGTCATGTAAAAATGCAGTCAAAATTATATATCTTCAAAGTTTTTTGGAAAAAGGCAAAATCACCTTTCTTTCTAAGCTCTCAGAAAATAAATAATATGGCAAACAGGTTTTCTAAGTAGCTAAATCCTTCACCGCGACCTAAATCCACATTTCTGTATTCTGAAAGATGCTAACATCACAGTTGAATGTTTGTGTCATCATGCATGTGCCAAAACACAATCCTTTGACTGCTCTTCCTCTGCCACGTGCATTCTCTTTCTAATCGGATTATTCCCTGAAGTCGTCCTTCCCAATGGTGACATGTATGTCATTAAGCTCACTGTTAATATACAAGCAGCCAAAACACTTCTTTCTGTGATTGCATTTCATTGTAATAAATAATTAACCCATAATTAAGCTATGTATTGTTCTTTTGTTATTATTTATTGACTGAAAGACTTGCACAACAGTAAAAATGACAGAAGCTGTGGGGAATCATGTCTGATTACCGTAATCAAACTAATCCAAATTATACTAACTGAGCAGAGTAGCATTGATAACCAGAATAAGCTTTTTTTAACCACTGGCAATCTATTTGTCTCTTACAGGATTACCAAAACACTACTGTTTTATTTTTTTTTTACTCGACAGAAAATCAAACTTAAATTCTATGCCGTTTCATTATCCTATCTATAAATGTCATAACAGAGAAGTCTGTTTATTCAAGAATTTAACTGAATTAATATCAGAAACTGCATTTCATGATGCTGACGTTTTTGCCTTTTAGACTCGATTCTCATATTCAGCACCTGAATTTACCCTCCTTCCACAGGTTAATAGGAGATGGTATTTCTAAAGAATTAATTGAGATGGCCGGCAAATGTCCTTGAGTGTGTAGGGCTGAGAAGAAATATGTACAAAATGCCATTTAGCGCTTCATCTCTCGGAGTGGGAGGCAGGAACATGGCTAGACGTGCTTTGTTGCTGTAGAAATAAAAAACGATAAAATTATGACTTTAACAAGTCAAGGCAGTCTTCAGCAAGGGTGTGGGAAAGAATAATGAACCAGCTTCAAAAGTATTAAAATGAATATTCTAAAGATTTCTTGTCTGTAAGCCCAATTACTTATATAAAACGAGAACAGATGTGACTTTTTTTTACTTTTGATGCAATTTCCTCAAGAGTTTGTATTGATTTTTTTTATCTGAAGAAAAAGTGTCCCTTGTTTGAATGAGACTTATTTTCCTGAGAATACATAATGAGCTTTCCATGCAAGGGTAATGAGTTAAATAATATGTCATCTGGAGATATTTCATAAAAAATAAATAAACAATCTCTATTGAATTGCATGCAATTGACTGACAACAAATCTTTAGTTACAGGAAACTAATTAAATATCAGAGGTTGGTACAGTAGTCAATAAATGTACTAGAGTTACAGTAGAACTATTTCAAAATATGTTTGCACAAATGAAAATAAATGGTAGCTATTCAAGAAAGTACTCAAGTGAAAAACAAGTATTTGTATCATTGTTTAATCACCTGATGTATTTAAAAAATGATGTAATCACACTGATAAAAATACACTATGAGCAAATCCTTGTACTTTAAAGACTAAATTAAAGTTTAAATGCTTATTCAATTAAAAAAAACCTATGAAACTAATAGAATTGGGAGTTTTAAAAGTCCCCAAGACAGGTATAAATTGCAACCCTTTTATAAACTTTTCCAACATATGTTCGACAGAACATATAACCAAAAGATTAAGCAAAAATATGAAACTGGAAAAGTGACAAAATGTGTACTAATCGTCATCTTTTGTAGTTCATCCAAGATGAATGTTTTGGGATTTCAAGGTAGGTTCAAGGCTATTTCAGCAGAACTGACCTCCGCTGGACGTTCTTTCTCACTTAAATGGCCACGAGGGAACTGTGAATCTATCTTCCATTAATGGATATGGGAATCTTACTTCCCGCCTCAGTGATGAATGAGGAAGAATAGATGGCTAAAGTATCACTCTTAGCAGGATCCACAGCTTCATTCATTCTGATAAGAATCATAAAGCCAACCAGGCCTGCTTGCTTGGGTCAATATCCTGTTCGAGTAGCCATTAAGCCTCATGCGACAATGGGCACTAATATCATCAAGGTGTACAGCTACGCTTCTGTCATTGCATTCATTTCAAGGTGAATTATAAATGGCCCTCTAGCTCCAAACTTCCCCACATTGCAGCCTACGAGGAAGAGAGTAATAATGAATCATGTAATCCATCAGTGTTCAAGAAGAACATTTATAATGGTTCTGCAGTAATAGTGTAACTATTAGTCGTGACTGCCGAGAGAACAAGTCTTTTCAAGTTTCCTCTTTTGACAGCAGTAACGTCCTTATGAAAGCAGTCATTTCTGACTGTAAGGGTAATTGCAGTGCAGATTTTGCCAGTACATTTAGGATTGTCCTCAACTTCTACTAAGCTAGCTTTTCAGACTAGCTTACATGAGAAAATCTGTGTTGAAATTTTGACTGTGACAGTGACCATGTGATTATCATTATCAATGTAACTGACCTTGAGGTGAGCGCTTTCACTGACAGGAACCATATTTGAGACTAAAAGTGAATCAGTTTAGCTAATTTTGAAGTTGAAAACTCGCATCAATTTTTATCCACACAACTTGATTGTTAAACTACTGTATATGGAGTATTATGATTCAATTGGGTCCATACAGAGTCAGACATTTGTGTAACTATCTTTGCTTAATCAAAATTCCAAGTCGGAAGAACTGTAACAGCAGCAGGTCAACAGTGATGTTTGCAATGATGTTATGAAGTTATATTTTACACATTTTAAATAAAAATGTTACATATTGTGTCTTTGGCTTCATGAAACGCACACATTTTGTTAATTAAGATTAACAAAATGTTAATTAAAAAAATATTAAATAAACAAGAATAAAACAGGTTTGTGTTACACTTCAGACACCTTCACACTTTTTTAAATGTCTACAACAGTAAAATAATTTGAGTGATTTAAGTGATTCATCCTCATTCGCTCAAAGCCCCTGCAGGGCAACACACAGAGCTGCTCTGAGCACTAGCTAAGCACAAGAGCATGAAAAAAGAATAAGAGGAGATATAAAGACCTGGATGGCACAGAACTTTCTCCAGCTGAAACAGGAAACAAAATTAGCCTGATGAAAACCAATCCTTTGTTCTACACTTTGCTTCGTACAGAGGCTGTCCACTATAAGGAAATGCTTCCTGGAGGCGTGTTTGTTCTGTTGAGGTTTTAAATTTTACCCAATAGCTATCATGTATCTGTGATATATGTATTGCACCAGTTCAATGGTATGAACCCTTCTGGACATTTCCTGTACTGTGAATAATCATCCTCCTCTGTGCAGAGAGAAGTGCCAAACGTGAATAACAGACTGAATGGCTTCATTTACTTCAGCTGCTGCCACTGCTAAAACTACAGGCAGACTCTATCCAGAAAATCAACATCATTGTTCACAACTTCTTCTGCTCACTGATTGATCCGATAGAAATCCTACTAGAGCAATCCAAGCGAATGGGAGAAGCTCCAGATTGAGCTGTAAGTGAGATTTGAATTTAGTAGAATAGCACAGGAAGGCAATGGCCCGGCTAGAACAAGACAGAAGCTTTAGTCATTGGATCTGAGGATCAGAGAGAAAATACAACTCAGAAATCAAAAGCTTTCTCTTTTAATTCTTCCAAACAAGTCAGGAGGGGTGGTTTTTATTCTGACCTTACTTTTTAATATATATTAATGTTGTCACTGTAGGATTTTATTATCTAAATAATGTAGCCAGAGTCCTCCCTCTTCTCTTTCTGGAGTGAGATGCCACACTTTTATTTGTAGCTGTTTAGACTACTGTAACGCCGTGCTTTCTGGACTCCTTAAGAAAAATATGTTCAGCCTTCAGCTGTTCCTAAACTCTGCTGCCTGTGTGCTAACCAAGACCACAGGGCAGGCTCATATTACACCTGTTTCAGAATCACTGCATTGGCTCCCTGTAAGTCTCAGGGTTGATTTTAAGATGTTTTTAGTGGTTTTTAAATGGTCTTGCGCCATCCTATTTTGCAGAGCTGCTATTAACTTACGAATCCTTGAGGATCCTAATGTCCTTTGGCAGTGGACTATTAACAGTTCCAAAAGTCAGAACACACACTTACTGAAAGGATTATTTCCAGTATTATGGCCCCCGTCTGTGGAACAGTGTGCAGGAGAACCTGAGAACCATTGAGATTGTTGATGTTTTTAAGAGCAGGCTAAAGAACCATTGTTTTATCTGCATGTGCATTGTGTTATGAGCATGGATGGAGTGATGGTACTTGTAGGGATGGTGTTATGTGGTTTTGTGATTTTAACCAAGGGGTTAGTAGTACACATGGATGTTGGTCTGTGGAAAGTGTAAAAGCAACCTTGGCTTATAGCAACTCAGCAGATCAACACATATGAGTACTCAAGACATTCATTTATAGTCACAGTGCTCTGTTTGTAAGGTTTTGATTGAATATTACAACAATTTTCCAAGACACACTTTAAGCACATGTTGGTGCAGGAAAGACGATTTTACAGAAACCTTGTGTCAACAAAATATTATTTGTAGTCAAAAACAGGCATTCTGGAAGCCTAGAAATTAATATTTCCAAGAGTTTTTGTCCTGCAATACTCAATATTTCTATAATTTAAAATTAAACAATGATAGTTTCAATTGTCACAATATCAGGTAGCTAAAATGATATTATCAGAGCTGTGCAAATTTGTGAAATTAATCCAAATAAATTTAGGTTATCTTTTTATTGTTTTGTGTATTCATGTTGTGATGCTTATTTTAGACTTCCTACAATTCAAAATTCTGACAAATAAAACTAGATTGTTTTTATGTTAATATGTCTTGTTTAACATTTAAATTTTATTTTATCATGTGTATGGAAAATTCAATTTATTTGTTGAAACATAAAACAAAAGTCGTAAACAAGCTTAAATCAGAAATTGTTAAAAAATTTGAAGTCACTGAGGTCAACTGTTAAAATTTAGAGCACCTTTATTTCACAAGCACAGAACTGTAGGTATAAAGTGCAATTTAGCTTGTCCAAATAATTTGGTTGCCATTTGTTCCAAACCTTATGTAGAAATCAGATTTGGAGTCTTAACAAAATCAAACTCATATGTGGAACACAAGCGGAACTTGAACAAGTCACTTTGAAGAAACTGGGTTGCTTGAATTAAAGACGAATAATTTTTAAATTAATGGATTGTTTAGAGTCCCACTCTCACCCCTCACCACTGAACTCGTCCACCCCAGAAATCCTCATCACTTCCTGAACTATATGGGTCAAAAAAATCACTCACACCTTCGCTCCTGTTTACCCGGCTTTTGTTAATGATTTGTTGTTACGTAACAAGGTGGCAGCAGCATTTGACCTAATTACTACACACGCTAACAGTAACACCCTGCAATGCAATGACATTTATAATAGTCTGATAAAACTTTATTAAAAGCTTTTATGTACACAGAATGAAAACACAGTACTTACATGATCTTTAATAACATGTACGTAAGTGGTTTTATTGTGTCAATCCCTTTGATGTGATTAAACACATTTTACTCACACACAAACACACACACACATGCCCACACTGACTTGGAAAAAAATATACTGGTTTCACACTGGTCATAGTTCACAGCCAAATATCTTTGTGGCAGATGAATATCCTGGATTACCACACAGTGACAGATGTTTTGACATGTGTATTCTGCGTTTGTTAAGTCGCACTGTCCGACACAGATGAGATCAGTGCACCTGGAGTGCAGATAAAAGCACCTGTGTGGGTGTGAAGCAGTCAAACAAGACAGTGTTTGTTCCTGTTTAGCCATTAACTCCTTTGCTGCTTTGATGGTCAGCCTTGCACAAGAGACCAGTGGTTTAACGGTAAATAGCTTGAGGAGGAAACAGTTTTAAATAAAAGGTTGTGCTGTTTTTTATTATTATTATTATTATTATTATTATTATTATTATTATTATTATTATTATTATTATTATTATTATTATTATTGTTATTTTTATGGTAACTGGAAGAATGCATTTGTGTTGTTGAGGCTATCGACCCATTCTGATACACAGGGAGCAATAGTTTGTGAAGTTAGGATGGATAAAAATAAAATTTTATTTGTTCATAATGGATGAAACTTACAACCTGTTCAGTGGAGAATAGACATATGGTACTTTACTGTTCAACTTCAGTTTTAAACTACTTTTCTACCATATGAGAACCTTTACTGGAGAAAGGGCAGCAGAAAAGACTTAATACTTAGTAGCCTTAAATCTAAGACCATGTCATACAAATGGTATTTTCGGACAAATACCAGGTGTGGGTTACCATGAGGAATGGACTGTGTACCATTTAGGCTTAATGGACACCTAAGCTTTTGACTGTATCTGCCTACACCAAGTACCCATTTTCAATGCAGAAAAATGCAAGGCAAGCAAAGAGACAGGAATTCACTCATGTACTGCCCCACATCCATCCCTGAGCTGATAAAACCCACATCCACAGGCCGTCTGGAGGAGACAGTAACGGCAGCATTGGGATTTTACTCACACGATGTCAGGGATTAAACTCGGTGGGATCAGCTTCGAGGAGACAGCCGCCCCGAAGGGCTTGCTCCATTTATGCTGCTCTGCCCCACCCCACCCCAATTCACTGGCACTTTAAATTCCACAGTATGAGCTCCTTTGTCAAAAACATTCACCCTCTGAGCCCCTTCAACCAAAGCATGTCTTTCTGATGCATGTCTTTCCATATTGGTGGCTACCTGGACGGAAATGGGCCTCAACCAAAGAGGACTGTCAAATGGAACTGTTTGAGAAACAAGGTCGAAATGCCCAACTTTTTTTTTGCACCTTCCCCTCTCAGTCTCCATTAAAATCTCACTCTGCCTTCCTGTGCCACTTCACTGCATGTTTTTTTTCTGAAGCTTAGGATAAATGACACTTGGGCTATGAGCTGGGATGTAGTATACATGCTCACTAGGGGGCAAGGTACCGTATTTTGGTGTATTTTCTTTATACAAGTATAGTAGAATGCCTAATTCGCTCTTAATTACCATCCATTATTTCACGTATGTTTGTGTTTGCCAAAAATGAGGATTTAAAAGAGGGAGAAAAAAATTACTTAATCTCTAAACTACATGGTAACTCGCTTAACTAATCCTTCTTTTTAATCCCGCCGACCTGGTGAAGCTGTGGTATTTCAAGAGCCGCTGAGATGTGAAGCCATGTGTGCTTGTGCCTTAAAAAGGTGTGTCTGAACTCCCTGGTGTGCGTGTGTGTGTGTGTGTGTGCGCATATTAGAAAGCACTTTAAAAAAAAGAAAAAAGGTAGAGCCCTTGTGTTGTTATAAATGCCTCCACTGATACTTAATATGTACTTTTGGGGTTAACATTATAGCCATAAAAAAGCTTTCAAGATGAAGCCAGTAGTAAATCTCCTCACAAGTTCCCATGAATTGGGCTAATAAATGCAGCAGAAGCCTGAGAGGAAGTCGGTTCCCTGGCTGCCAGGGTCTCAAAGGGCAGCAGGGTAGAGAGCCTCTGATCAAACAGTAAACCAAATAAAGCATGTATGGCACTGCGATACTGATCACTTTTAAAAGGCATATGGATACCGAAGCTGCCCCATTAGGACCGCGTTACAAGTGCTTCTCCTCTGACAATAAAAATAAGTGAGTTTATATTAAAGTAGCAAATCTTGTTGAAAGACGATCTCTGGGATGTCATTTTAAATCTAGTGGTCCTTCCAGCTTTGTTACCCCTCATTTCCTTTGTCGCTATATTCTTAGTTTTTCAAACGTATCCTCATTTTTCAGCATGGCTGGTTCTTAAAAGGGAACCAAATAAATTTCACTAAGATCATAAAAGCTGTTTCATATTTTTTTTTAAAGTAAACAAAAATGCCTCACAACATTTGTTATGACATCTAAATACCTTTTGTATTTTCACATTTTGTAAAGATACAAATAAAATATTCAGTATATTCTATTTGACTTTTATTTGACTCTAACACTAAGTAGAACATTAGGAGATTTAGAAGGCCAAAGATACATGTGTGGCCTGCATAAAAGTGGGATTATACTGACTATGCCAAATAAAATCTGTGTATCTATTTGCCTTCATTTGTTGCTGACAGAAAGGTAAGCAACAAATGGTCCTCTGTGGATGTAAGTTAGCTCCAAATCATACCAGCAATGAGCATATTTATCATTTTATTGTGAAGAAGCTGGGTCTTACAGCAACAGTCAGTCAAAACATTTAGTGATAGTGTTCTTCTTCTTTGAAGAAAACAAAACCAGCACTGGTTTTTTTAGGAAGTTCATGGTTTTTTATAGATGTTAATACATTTTAGTTGTTGAAAACTTTGCATGCATAACGGCTGCACCTGCATGACGAAGCCACGGGAAAGATTTGCCCTCAATTCAGTGTATTTGGTCACATTTTCATTTTTCCTTTTTAATCAAAATTTTACCAATTTTGTGGACCATTTTATGACTCAGAGGTAGAGCAAGCAGAGCATACAGAGAAGCTACAGTTTTCGTTCTACTTGGTCCCAGTTTGATTCCCAGCTCTGGGTCGTTTTGCTGCACGTTCTCCCCTTCCCTCTCTGTCCTTCCTCCTGCCCCGTCACTGTGGAACAAACTCCATTAGTGCCTGTTTCCAAATTTTGGGAATCAAGTTTTTCTTTAATATTTTTTTATTTACCTATGCATTAAAAGGAAAATATTTTTGTCTGGCTTAAAAGTCGACAAAAGAAAAGCAAATCTGAGCAACGTGTATGGCCCTGTCATAGAGTAACAGCTCCACAGAGAGTGAGCTTTGGTTGTGGGGCTACTGTAGAATTTGTTCTCTATCATTCTGTAACTGGGGAATTTCCAGCACATGAGAGTATTGCTGAATTTGACAGTGGAATGAGGGAATTAGGAGATTTATTATGGTCCAGGGTCATGGAGGGGAGCATCTGAGAGCAGACCCAGGGCCTCCCTAGACTCCTCACAGTGCTTTACAGCCTGACAGCCTGTGTCATCTCAACGCCCACGCACAGAAACATAGACAGGCAGACACACACGCAGAGTCAAAGATATGGACTCATTTACCAGAAAGAATTCACAGATATTAGGACACTCTTTCCTTCCTTCCTTCCTTCCTCCCTTCTTTCCTTCCCTCTTTTCCCTTAGAGTTAAAGAGAAAAGACAGATATAAGTTTAGGTTTAACTTTATGTTTACTAAGAAGACAATGGATATCCATAGTAGGGCACAAACCCAACAAGTACTGTCAGAACTAAACTAAACTGTTAGAAAATAAAGTAATAACATCAAAAGCTCAAAATGAGACTTTTTTACTTGCGAGGACCTTAAAAATGTTGTAGGTTGCAAAACTCCTATTGAAATCAATTAAATGGAAGGTGAAAAAGTCATTGACTCATAGAAAATGGTAAACAATGTCAAACAAAAGGAAAACTGCAGTTGCTTTGGGAGAATCTTTAATTGGATGCTGTTTTAGCTGTTTCTCATCTCCATCTTTGGATTTGTGATTCATCTGGTTTCAACGATGTCTCCTCCTACTGATGCATCATTCAAAGTATTCAGAGCAAGGCAGCTGAAATTACATTACTAATAATCTTGAAAATGTGTAAATAAAAGAAACAGAAAACCAAAAATTTACCTAAAATATAAACACTATTGCTATGACATAACCACTACTTCACTCTTCACTTTAACACAAGCTTTTTGTAATCACTGGAACAAATACGGACAAGAGGAATAATTCTGACAAAATTCCTGCAACTTGTTCACGTTTGATAGCTTTATATTTCAGTCACATTTCGAGTACCTCCAAGTAAATAAGAAAGGTACTGTATCACCGCGAGATCTGTGCATCGCACAGAGAGAAGTTAACACCAATTGCTTGCAAAGAAAACCCTCCGCAGATAAAGCCCCCCCCCCCCGTTCCACAGCTGGGCAGACGGGGCTTCTGAAGGAGCCTTTTGTCCCGTGAACACAGACATGTTCATAGGAAATGGTAGGAGGGCAGCAGACAGACAGTGGCCATCCTATGTCAGCAAACACACGCATGCACATTGTTGCATACTCAGTGTGGTATTGTATGTCACAACACTTTCTTATTAACTGCCCATATTTCATTCTTTGACAGACTGCTCAACCAAGCAGCTAACAGCCCCACGTTTTCTTTTCTTTTTCGGTGTGGGAGGGGCAATAAACGGAGAATGACAGAATAATAAATATGAGAAAAGAAATGTATGTCTAACTCACTTTTTGGAGAAGTAAGCCGCAATCAATACTGCGATACTGATTTTACTTCAGTACGGTCTTTATTGTTATGATGAATCAGTAAACAAAAACAGGACAGACTTCTCTGGAAAACCCCGTCTAAAGATCGCATTTTCAAATGCGTTCCAATTTTTCTCACAGCTCAGTATATACATGGAATAAATCAAACTTTTTCCCTTCCCCTTATTTCAGGTTGCTAGCACCTAGACATTTCCAGGAAAATTCCCTTAACAGTTTTGCTTACAGTAGCCTCTTAGGAATGTTAATAAACCCTTTTTTACTGACAATGCTCTGTACAAGCACTTCAGCTCTTCAGAGAAAACCTTCAGATCCAGAAGAAGAAGTCTGGGGATGGATAGGGAGAAACTGCAGA
This sequence comes from Micropoecilia bifurca, assembly GCA_903067075.1. Lineage (NCBI taxonomy): Eukaryota > Metazoa > Chordata > Actinopteri > Cyprinodontiformes > Poeciliidae > Micropoecilia > Micropoecilia bifurca. The sequence continues at coordinate 110,668 of CAEGAF010127991.1, forward strand.
GATGGTCGACTTCTTTTTACCAGTGTTTCCATATCCAAATTTGTACTTTTTCTCTTCCTTTTTTCTGTTTTTCATCTAAGCTGAATCCTGTTCTCTTCTCTTCCTGTGTGTGAGGGCAGACGGAAGTAAGGCCTTCTACACACACGATTCAAGAGATTGTGTTACTTCTGGTGTCGTTGTCCCCAAAAGCAGAAATACGCAGAGATATATCAGATGTAGAGACACTGAAACACAGTTTACAGACTTTGATAATGCTACTCCGTATTTGATTTATGACAAGCTTCTTTTTAAAGGAAAGATATCTCAGATTGCTCTAGTGGAAAAAAGAATCATCTCAATGGAAATACGTAGTCCTTCAAAGACACCTGGGAAGATTTTCATATGGTGGAACATAATTGGCTTTGTAACAAGTGTCATTATAAATTTAAACTCAGAGACCTGGATACAGACATTTAAGACTGAGTTGTGAAAGCAAGAGAAAAAATGTGGATTTAACGTTCCAAAACTTACTTCTAACACAATAAATATCCAGATTATTAAAGCCCTGAAGATTTTGTCTGGAATGTAAGTACACTGATGAAAAACAGGTGCATGAAAGATATTTTTGCAAACACATTTCTATTAAATTTATTGATGTTTAAACATTTAGTTTTCAAAATGCTAGAAGGAGGTTTTAGTCTGTTGTAGAAAACAGAATAAAATCCATAATTTAATGTTTGTTTGTTTTTTGCTTAAGGCAGCAATAGAAAGACTATAATACAAGTCTCCAAGTGGGTAGGAAAAAAATACAAGTTTAACCCTGCTAACTAAGACTTTGACCCCTTCAGTGAAGTACAAATTAAAAATGAAAAGAAAATGTTATGTATTTTTACTATCAGTTATCTTACTTTCACAATCATCTATGTCCGTCTGTTTAACTACACAATTCCATCCTTTCCCAATTCTGTACACTGTCTTTCATCAGTTACACATAATTCTTAGAATTAACAAAAGCTGCTGAGCCACTGTTCATCCTTCTCACTATGACAACTTATTGATAAAAATGTGAGTGCAAACACATTTAAAGTTTAAAATATATCAAATTTAAAACAAAACAAAAAGCCTCAAACAATATCAAGTCGATGATGACACCCATTTTATATGTACAGTATGTGCACACATTTCTTTTTACATACTCAATGGCTGCCTGATCAGCAAACTAATTGTTCGATGCTGCATACATAGTCTATTACTGTCCTTATTTGATTAAATACATATTACATAAATTAACCATAGAAGAGGTCGGACTCCTGACTGAGTCACACTGCTGTGTCAGGCACTGCAATGTAGAGGTGGGTGAATCTCAGTGAGCACAAAGAGAGTATTTGCATAGTGTAGAAGGACATTAAGGAAAGTTATTATTGGATCATTGATATGAAATTTAAATAGCTCATATCTGGAGAACATTTTGAATCTCCAAGTTGTAACACTCAAGCTACAGCATTTTTAGACATTTCCTGGTAACCTGACTAAGCTGGAGATAACTTTGTGTATGCGACAGCACCAGATGCATAGAAAATTGATGATCACATGTCATGTACTTGGCTGTATATAAAAGCAATAAAATTGAACTGTTTTTAATTGAACCTGAAAGGACCACCAGAGTTCTGAAATCAAACACATCCCCTTGACCTTGGCTCTCTAACTTGAAGTCATGCATCCAGCCTGTGCTGGATCATTTAAGCTTCATGTCTGCTGTGGACAGTATGTGCACACAAATAGAGAAAGACTGCCAGGGATTTTATAGAGGCACAGACCAGAGTTGTGCTGCACAAGTTGACTTCTCTTGTGTGGGATGACATGTCAGGCCACACCATCTGGGGTGTTACTAAGTGACAGAGAGCTAATGCATTATGGAGAGTACTTTGTTTAGAGGGAATAAACATCTGCTATTTATATTTAGACAGATGAATAATGCACTTACTTTTGACACACAGCACAGTAGCTCTGATTTTATACAGTTCTTTTCATTTAAGGAGCACTTCAGAGGGTAAGATCAGTGACCTGCTGCAGATTGCGTTCATTGTTTCTAGTTTGTCCGTTAGCCAGTAGATGTTCACTGAGTCCATGTATCTGCAACAGTGTTTATGTTTGTGTTTTAAGTAAGGAGTTAAATAAAATCAATGGATATCTTGAGAAAATTCAAGTTAGAAACTAGTAATCACTAACTATAAAAATACAAAATTTTTCTCATTTTTGGTCATCAGTCACACAAAATGTTAAGCTATTTTAGTTCAGTTGAAATTATCTTAATAGTTTATTTTGGATTAGTGCCAGAGTAATAACCAAGATAACTGTTTTTAACTTTTTAAAATTCATAAATTCATATATATTTTATTATAATGTACATTTTCTCAATTTCTTTACACAACTAAGATCAGTTCTTTGAGCTGGTCAAATTAAAACGCCGTTGTTGCCCTTAAGACACTTTGTGATTTTTGTAATCTGACTGGGATTATTGAATGTATACAAAAACCTTTGAGCCCAATCTTTAATCTGTACCAAGTAGTTCAAATTTGGTCTTTGGTCAAATGGTGCTTTTTGCAAGTTTGCTTCATCAAAGCCTTTTTATTAGATTGTACATCTAATTGATGTACTTTCAAGAGTGTTTCCCACTTTGCCTGTGGATTTCCACCGCATTTCCGGGAACACAACGGCTCTCTGGTCAGCTTCTTTGATAAGTTGTCTCACTGTACATCATACCAATTCAGGTGGACAACCTGGCTTTGGTAGATTTACATGTTCTTTCTTTCCATTGTCGTCTTTACAAAAACTCCTGTAAAACTACTGACCCTAAATGTCAACCTGAAAGACTCAATTTACCTTAATTTTGAAGAAAAGTACTGAAATCCATACAAAAGTGTTATAATTTTTATGAGTAAAAGTCCTGTTTCCTTTCCCTTCCACTTCACTTTTATACACTATGGTGCATTGGTCGAGCTCATAGAATATTAATTTGCTTCATTGTTTGTATATACTGTATGGTTGTTACATGACAAAATTCTAAGAGGTACAAATATTTTTGAAGGGGGCGGAGGAGTGTTCATTTTATAAAAGTACTTTTATACATTTTTACAGGATTCATTTCTGATTCTTACCTTGGGATGAAATTTATCCTTAAGTGCTGTCTGTGTTCTGTGTTGTGCTTAAAAAAAAGACATTTGTAAATATTGTTCATGGTAAAACTTTAATAATGTTTTCAAAGCAGCTTGGAATCTGACACAGATGGATCGTCTTTGTGTTCTGTCTTCGTCAACCCGGACGGGCCAAGCAAGGACCAACTTCCAGCAACAACAGAAGAGCTGCTTGTTGCCACTGGGAGCATATAGGATTTCAGTGTATGACTTCAGGGCACATCAATGAAGGGCCTATCTGGCAACCCTGCAGTTTCAATAATTTCTTCAACCTGTGCCCATAGAGTGCATATTTCATTCCAATAATAACTGAATATTTTATCTCTAAAGTGTACAGAAAAGAATTAAGGTCACTGAAAAGAAAATAAACCAAATTCTGACATCAATCTCAGAATTCAAACTTTTTTTTTGTAAAAATCCTTGCATCTTGATTTGAAATTTTCTTAGCAAGCCTGCTAGAGTAGTACATTTCGAAGTTTGTTTTTTGAGTTAATGTCATGTGTTGTGGGGATAGTAAAACAATACAGAAAAAGCTTTGTAAAAGACCAGCCATTTTGGCTGCACTAAGCTTCAGGGAGGAGGGCAGCTTCTTGAGCCCTCTGCCTCAACGATTGCTGTTTAATCCATCTTAGGAGCTCTCCCTGCGGCATGGTTAGCCTCAAGGGTTAACAGGGAATGTTGGAGGCTGCGCGCCGTGCAGAAAATGTAATTACAGTATAAGGGTGCCTCACACTTGAAAAATGCTCTAAGTTTAGAACAATCACTTTCTGTTTTTCCTCTAGATTTTGTGCAACCTATTTTCCAATAACCAAATTATTGGGAAATGAGCCTGTGCGTGGGACGGCTCCGAATGGTCTGTTCTAAAGATATGCCAGAGAGGCTCCCTGAACTCATCTTATCTCAACAAGCAGATGAAAATAGCAATGCACAGCCATTCCCTTTAACTCCTCTCAGCTCCATGATGTGTCAACGCTGGTCCAACAGAAGTGAATCCTCCATGTATGAATGCCTTATCACAGCCCATGAATGACTGAATATATATTTTTCTTTGCAGAGATTAGTTGCTGCCACTTTCTTGACATTTTGTCGATTTAAAAGAGTGGTATTGTGTATTTTTCAGCTACATACTGCCCTGTTATAACACAATAAATAAACTGTTACCTTCAGGTGTTAGAAAAATATTGTATCAAATCGAATTTCAATTGTATTTGTGTCCTCCGTCCAATGTCCCTTGAATCCATTGTTAACATGCTATGAAGTGTTTTTTTTTTGTCTTTAATCGCATGGTGAGCGTTTAGATGCTGATGCTTATTTATTTACCTGTTGGTCAATGAGGGTAGAGCTGCTGCTGAGCAGCAGTGTGTTTGTTTGAAAAAAAAAAACAGTGGTTCTTCATGTTCATATTCATGCTATTTCACATTGGTCCATTAATTCATGAGATATAGCCGTAACCAAGCATTGCTTGCACATCCTTCACATACTTTTTAACAATAAGTAATTTAAAATTATTTTTATTTCTTGGTCTTATGTAACAGTAAATTTGGGGTTTTTAATCCAACAAAGTATTTTAGTATGCATTTTATTGTTCCCATTTTTAATTAAATTGCTGAAATCAGTTAATTTGTCAATGTTGTTTTAAATTTAAAAGCTGCTTCAATATGAACATTCTGAAAGCAAAACAATAATAAGTTATTTCAGAACTTTTTGTTCTTTGCTGGTTGCAAATATAGTTGCTTCAATTTGTACTTATTCTGTTTGTAAAAATTATAAGAAGCAAATAATTTTAACAAAAAAAAATTTAGCAGAAGACAAATTATTATTATTATTTTGCATAAAAAAAAATGGAACCGGAATATCTACATTTTAATTTAACCTAATTTATTATACATTCTGGGCCAAGATTCTTTAGCCTGTATGTAAATCACCACAAAATGAAACATGAATATCTAATCTTCAAAGCCAAAATCCTCTGTGTCACAATAGATAGTCTGGAGCGTCTCACTGATTTATGTTGCTGAGCAGCTGACATTAGTGGCAAGCTGTGCACTCAGGTGTCAAATGTTGGGCTAAGTAACTAAATTGTGATGAATGACTCACAGCTTTTCTTTTCTATGTTTCTCTCTTTGCGGCTGGTGATAGTGTGGATCCCTCCTGTTCTCACTCTTTTGATTCTACACCTTCAGAAGCGCATAAAAGGAAAGCACGTAATACCACCTCTGATGTTTGACTGGCCTTATCCTTGAACTGTAACCTATTCACTGTTTCAATTTCCAATTGAAATAAAGCTATACTTTACATCTAGGTCTGTGAGGAGCTTTGAGAAGGTTGATTAAATGACATTGTGTAAAAAAAAAATATTAAAAAAAACAAAGAAAGAAATCGCAGAAGCAAAGTTAATCTTTTCAGACTCGGTCACCCAGTTGAGAAAAAAAAGAGGTGATTCCACAAGCTCTTCTAAGCAATGGAGAAATATAACTGCTCCAATCTATTTAGCCATCAGTCTGACCTCCTTAAAACTCAAGGCTCTTCATCAATTGAAAAGGAACATAAAAGAAAAAACAGAAATGAGAAATTAGGACAGAGTTGGAGAGAAAGTTAGCAAACTCATAAATGTATGACTGTGCTTGTAAAAAAATACTGGAACATTACTGATAACACTGAACAATGTGAGAATTAGTCTCCAGAAGCGCAGTAATGCCCAGAAATGTACAACTGATTGAGCTTTAAACAACTTGAATGCCTCTACTTATTAAGTACAGTTGGGCAGAAGGACGACACCACTGAAATGTATTTGGCCTGACTTTGACTTTTCTCCTGACACAAGACATTTTGAGATCAAGAGTTCATTTGAGAAAGCAGAATAATGTTTTTAAGTCTTGTTACTTACATATTATGTGTTACTCTAACTTAATTGAATGAATGAAATCTCTATTTGAAGATGTAAAAACCCATTAACATATGTTTTTTTTTACATCTTCAAATATAAAATAAAAAATATATGTATTCTTAATATATAAGAATATATATAAAATATGACTGATACTTGACGAATGGATCAAAATTGATATATTTAATATAGATTCACTAAAGAAGTCAACATGAGGTTTCACATGAACAGATCATTAGGTAATTCTGCATGTATATTTATCCATAAAACACTCATACCCATAGCTCAGGGAGGAGGTGGAGGAGATCGGTCTTTCTGTCTCATGGCTACTGTCATGACATGGTGACAGTTTTAACAAATATGTAAAAAAATAAATATTTTAAAATTACATACAGCAGCAGTTATGTGTTTTAGCAACTAATAACAAAACACATACCTTCAACAAAATCTAATAGAAAAACAATAATTAGGTATCTAAGTTTCAATCTAATGCAAATTTTCTTAAATAAATGTGTATATTTATTCAGTATCCCACCAACTTTGTGCAATGCAACAGTACAACTTGCAGCTAAGCATTACCTTCGCTTGACAGTAGGTAGGAAGACTGTTCATTGATTTGAAAGCTTCAAATGACCATCCATCTGACTGTCCACCCTTTGGTCCATTCAATGGCTACCCAGATATCTATGCAGGTTAGCCGGATAGGCGGTGGGGTGCCCATCTCCAGCTGTGAAGTTAACACAGCACAGGTTGCCAGTCCATCACATCACTTCCTGTCCTTGTAATCAATAGCTCTCACAATAACACTTTGGTTTCAGAGGACTTTTAGATTGTCCTGTTAAGGAGCTGTAAATGACGACCATGCTGGAGTTAAACTCACTTGCATTTGGATAATGATTGGTGTCTGCTGGAGTCTCTGAGGTTTTTTGGTTATTTCCAAACATTATAAGATATTTTATTTCAGCAAAGGGGGCGTCTGTTTTGGAAAGATGGTCAAGACGTGGACACATTTGGATACTCTGCCAGAACAATGATCCCAAATATTACATGAATCTCCCTACATGACCTCCCTAAGAACCTGATATCAATTTGCCATGCCTGGAACAGCCAATTCAAATGAATCCTACCTTTTCTTTTTCCAACAGTGGCCAGATTCTAACTCAGAATTATGTCAGGACCTTGGTGACCTTGGAGGGAAACAAAAGGTTTCTCTGCAACTGGCTAAGTCCGTGCATGTTGCTGTCATGCATGAAAAGTCCTTCCTTGTTTACACTTTTGCTGATCATTATTGTAAGCCTCTGACTGGCACTGTTAAATTTGACTGTATATCATTTTTTACTGTTCACACAAGCTATGTACTGGAGTCAGATCTAGATGAAAGTAAACAGTGAACATATTTGTTGCAAGACGAGGACTGGAGCAGGAAACATCAGACATTTAAAACACTACTCATACGAACAGGACCTTCCTCTCTCGTGAGTCAATCCCATACCAGGAGAAGGACAAAGGAGGATTAGCTGGCATTCCATCCCACCCGTCTGGCTTCCACATCAGGGCAAGACCCTGAGGTCTACTGATCCTGCCAATTAACTTGTCACTCACTCTGCTCTTTTTTACCTCATGGAGACTTCATGGCTTTGCTAGTGAAATAGCTTAAGCCCGCAGCGCCCTCCCATACCGTCACATGCACTCCAGTATGTCCTACTGGCCAGAAGTCAGAGAACTGGGGGAGAATTTTGGATGAAGAAAGAACTACAGATTAGTAAACTTCTTATTCTTGCTAAGATAATATCTAAATATTCAAAACAGGTCAGAAAAAGATAGCTACAGCTACATATTAGAATCACTTAATGTATAATGTCTTCAGGGTTCTAGAGTCTGTGGAGATTAATACTAAGAAATCATGTTGTCAAATTATTTATCCACACTGACTTTTACATTTGAGAATATTAGGTTGTCCTCTTATTACTAAACACCATGCATCATGATAGCCTTTTCTGAAATTAACAAATATGAGAATAGCATAACGCATATAAATTGAGTTACTTAGATTTAGAGAATATATTTAAGAATTTAGCCAGACTGTAATAAATCATCATTCATAAATGCCTAACTTTGAGGATTGAAGTGTTATAATGTAGAGATATAATAATAAGAAGCTGGGCGTTACTAATTGAATGATTGTTTTATTTTTTCATAGAAATAAAAATAGCCTAATATAAAACAAGAAAACAAGATAAAACTCTAAATGAAATCTTGCTGCACAGTGCTTGTTTTTTGTTGTTTTTCTCTTTTTTGCTTCAATGACTATTACAGACCTTCAATGCGGTTATACCAATTTAATAATTACATTAGGTAAGGTAATTTTATTTATATGGCAAATGTTCAGCAACAAATCCAAAGCAATTCAAAGTCCTTTACATGAGTTGGAAAAAATACAAACAAAATAAAAGAAAACCAAGAGAAAATAAAAGTACAAACGTTTACAAAAAGGTAACAGTGTAGAACTACATATTGGTTCCCCATGTTTAGTAGGAATACAAATGTATTAATTAGTAGGGGTTTCTCTGGATTCTTGATTCCATGCTTGGTAAGATTAGCGAGGCATACAATTAAGTTTTGGTTTATCTATGTTTGATTCTATAAAGTTGATGATGCTAAATGCTGATCTAAGGCAATAAGTAGTTTCTCTAGAGGAAATTAATTATGGAGTAACATAAAAGATAACAAGTATTAGGAATGCAATGTTGGTTATTGTACAGGAATGTTTCTTCTTTATCATTAAACATATTTACACACCATCCTCCTCTCTGCTTATTTTCACTGGAGTCAGGCAGTACAACAAACTGGAAAAAACACAAAAGGATCATAGTCTCTTTGGTCTTCAAGTCCACTTCAACTCCTTCAGACCTGTGCTGACAGACAGGGCCACAGTTAATCCTTGGACCCTTTCTTTAACCTCACCATGTTTTGTTCCCACTAGAGATGCCTGCAGGAGACGTCTTCCCCTCCTTTGCCAGTTCAGTATTGGCAGCAATGCGTGGTAGCTGGACTTACCCCAGCCGGTCGAAGCGGTAATATAATTTCATATTGATTTCTTGTTGACCTCCCATGAAGTTGTCATCATTCTGTAATGTGCTCCACACGTCTTCTTAATGAAATCAATAGCTCCTCTGCCAAACACAAGTCCAATAGGACTCTCAGGCAACTCAGTGCTGTTGCACAGTTAGAATGGAGAGTATTTGCAGGTTAAAGAGTCGGGTCCTGGCTGTCTTGGCATATACTGACGATTAGTTGTGAATGCAAGATATCAACTAGCTTACATCTAAAAATACAGAAGCTCCATGTTGGAATCATAAAAAAAACATTTTAAAATAGTTTAATAGTAATTTATTTTTGTAGCTATATTTTACGCTGTCAAATATTTAACAAAATCACTTTTGTTTGCCTTTTGTGTCAAACGTTGGAGAGTAGCAGCTAATTTTTTTTACCAGTGTGGTAAAGTTTAAATTATTGTGGAGTGGAAAACGAATCATCTCAAGAAAACATATCATGATCTAGATATGTTGTCAACACATCCACCACAATCTGCTTTTGGCAGTAATGGAGGCAATGCATTTTGCATCTCCCACTCATGTAAGAGTTTATTCTGACAGCTCAGACACACAGATTATGATTTATACCCTGAACTGCATCTGAGGAACTGTAAACAATGAAAGTTCAGATTGCAACTCAAGAACCATTCATCACAGACATTGTCACTGTTTGTTATGTCTTTTCAGTCCCACATAATATGACAAGAAACTTTCTCAAGGATGAATTGATTACATATTACTGTGTAAAATCCTGTTAGCCTGAGCTACTAAAGCTGTCAGATTGACATGTGCTTTGTATTGTAGTGATGAATAGAAATCAGGATTTATTGTTATTTTTATTCTTTTTTGTAATGAAAAGTGTGTATGTGAGCAGGTGACTTAAATGTTTTGTTTGTATATCAAAATAAAATGTAAACATTTATCAAATCCACACATTTAGTGACATCTTGAAATATAACAGTGGCAAAACGTAAGGCACAAGCTCAATTTTTCTTTATGTGCAGTGTCTTCTTTGGACTCAGTGCAGTGTCCTTTAACATACTTAACACCCACTATTGGGATGAAACTGCTGTCTAGCGGTGTAACTACCGCTACAGAAACTGTCAAGGTGACTTTTGCACATCCGATCTGATTTGCCAATGGCACTAGCTAAGCCAATGTTGACTGTGGGGCTTTTCCACAGTTTAATTTCCAAGAGTTGCTTTGGATCTCCACCAACACAACAAAACACACCATGCTGCCCTCAAACTTAAAATGGCCACATTCCAACAACAGCAGAGGAGGATAGGTGGCGTGCAACTTTAAAGGGTTTAAAATCAGGCATTTCTGTGATTTATTTGAACACTGCATGTGTAATTACCTATGTCACAAGCAATGAAAAGTTATCTTTCAATAGAAATTCATTTCATGCCATGTTATACACAATACAGATCATTACTCTTTATGTAAATTCTCATAAATCATTACTACATGGATTTGGATTTGGTATTCATGTACTTTTTGCATCTGCAAAATCCTGGAAAGAGCCAGCACACGTCGGTTTGAAACCTTAAATAGCTTTCAGACGAACAACAGCAGAGACCCAGCGTGTCTGACAGGGTCTGATAACATTATATATATGTCTGTCACAGTCATGGGTGCTTGAAACATGAACATATGTGTTACTTGGCTTTAGAAATATCTGCTCATGCTGCAGAATGCTCCAGATTTGCAGAGGGCCAAGTCAATGGGAAGAGAAGGGAGAGGGCTGGGTACAATTGGCAGTGGGTGAAGCAGAGGATTTCAAATGCGTGAGCATGAAAAATGAAAACCAGAAACCAAGTTCACGGAGTATGTATTAAGGGAGATGGTCCCAACTTTTACATACTTGAAACTCCATCTAAGGACAAAGGTGCTTCATTTTATGTCCAGATATAAGAGTCTGCAAAGAAGATGCAAAGCAAATGAGACAAATGGAAGATAAATACAGGACAATGTTTTTTTTAACAAGAAAAATTCAAACATGCATGTCATACAAATCTTTGTACACAGTGAATAATCCAGCGATTAAAATACAAATGAATCTTTATAACACTAGGATTTTTACCAGATGCTGATTGTAATATGTTGAAGAAAATATGCTATAGTCAACAGTCTTTTATACTTCACATGACAGATGGGAAAAAGTTAATGTACAAACATAAGAAAAGTAGGAGAATTGACCATATACCAGTCATTAACAACAAATAAGGAGCAACAGATGGAGAACAAGAAAACAAAACGGGAAAATCCTGGAGAGTAAAGAAAGAAGCAACTGTTTTGAGAATCCTTAGTCATTTCAGTTATGGTCTCAAAATGCTCCTCATATGAAATCATTCCCCGCTTAATTTCTCAATAAATAGGAATCTAAACGGAAGAAAACTATTCAGGTCCACCAGTAAGCTCATTATTATGTATTTGTGAGTCAGCTCTCTTTAAAATGGGAAAACTTGAGTAAATATTTTGGATTATGCTCATGTTCTTTTCTGATAAGTTCAAGGTAAATTACAGAGTTGATCTTTAACTTTTTTTAAATTAAAGAAGTAAAAAAAACACCTCCATCCATCCATCCATTTTCTTTGCACCCTTGTCCCTTAGAGGGGTCGGGAGAGTTGCTGGTGCCTATCTCCAGCTGACCTAAAAAAACACCTAATAATCTATATTAATGAACAAAACTCCTTCACATTATTCTTACAATGCTGGAAGTCAAATTACACTTTCAATAAAGGAGGAATTTACTATGGTAATTGGGATGATCTAAAAGAGAAATATAGACTTCACACTTACACTTATTTTTAATAAATTGCAAACCTCTGCATTAAACTGATGAGATTATTATTCAACAGCTGTCGCTCTTTGACACAGTTATGTTTGTATTATTTTATACGACTTGCCTGAACACTATTTTGTTTGGGTCTTTATAGCTTTTCTCAGAAAAGAAGTCCATGAAAAGCCTTTTGCTTACCATTCTGAACAAAAGAAGATAATTAAGGGATTAGGCTTAATAGTTATAAAAGGAGGCTGCATGAAAGTTGGTATTAAAGAAACACACAAAAGAATAAAAGAAACCTTCAGTTGTGGTTTGCACGTGTTGGCCTAGAAACTAATGTTGGTTTTAAATGTAAATGTTAAGCAAACTTGACTAGTTTTGGAGTAATGCCACATGACCTCTTTCCAATTCTCCAACCAACCCCCCTTGAGCATTTCTCATGATTTAAAGAACATTTGCTTCCTCACCACAGCCTGCCAAAAGATATTTTGAAAGTGAAAGAAAAATAAAATGATTTGACAATCCATTATTATTTTTTCATACTCATCCCCCAATCCCAATTGTTCTGAATTGCATGTAGTCCCAAACACTGAGAAAAGACACAAAGACAGTGGTTCCCACATAAAATGTAACTTTGTCGATAATAGATGCTGATGAAATGAGCAAAAAAATGTGAGTAGTTTGTTTTATAAGATCGAAAATGACCTTGTTCATTGCTGATAAGAGGTCTCCTGTGTGAAACACAATTTAAAAATAGTTCCACATTTAAACACGGTGGATGAAGCAAGAGTATGAATTTGGTCCCACATTCTCTATCAGTGGGGAAAAACCCATACACACAATTGAGTCAGTAGTTGCTTATGTGATTGATCTACAGGTCATTATTTCAAACCAGGCAAGGAAAAAGTAATCGCAAAGCTTCATTGGTCTTTTAGATACATGACTTCCTGAGTTAGCAGTAAAGGTTTATGTATACAAGCACTAAATGAATCTTTAACAACATGGAAGGTTATGGTTTGTGTTTTTAGCACATTTTAGGACCCTTATTTGTCAATTATCTTGAGATTTGTACTCTTCATTATCTACAGTAGGGAAGTTGGGATGAGGTAATCTTTTCACTGACATTTCATTATTTTCAACAACTAGATATACTTCAAGGCTGCACAGTGGCGCAGTTGGTAGAGCTGTTGCCTTGCAACAAGAAGGTTCTGGGTTCAATTCCCAGCCCCAGCCTTTCTGCATGGAGTTTGCATGTTCTCCCTGTGCATGCATGGGTTTTCTCCAGGTACTCCAGCTTCCTCCCACAGCCCAAAAACATGACTGTCAGGTTAATTGGTCTGTCTAAATTGGCCCTAGGTGAGAGTGTGTGTGTG
>CAEGAF010128009.1:0-35085 GCA_903067075.1 Micropoecilia bifurca
ATATCAAGCAATCAATACCTCTCCTATGATTTAAATGTATAAAATTACAAGCATTTTATGAAGCTTTAGCATGAAAATGAAATGAACTGCTAAGTAAAAAGGATTTGGTTTTGGAGGACACCCTTGATGTTTCTCAGAACTTTATTTCTTTTAGAGTCTAAATGCGTTTTGAGAATTTCACAGTATCTTTGAGGCAAGCGTGAAGGCAGGCTTGCCTTAACACTTTAATTTTGACTGACAGAGTTATTGGCTGGGTTTTTGCTGTTTATGTAACTTGATTGGCAGATTCACACTGATTTCTTAAAATATGACAAGGGCTTGACCAGCACAGGTCTGCAAAATCCACAAGTGGTGGAAGAAATGGTTGGCTTTAGAAGAAGATGAGAAGGCAACAGAAAGTCAAAGTTTTTAAAAATGCGTTTTATTTTAATGCTTGTGATTCAAGTCAACAAGTGAGTGAAATGTAGTGCTTCCCTTTAACTGCAGGGTTTCCCCCAGTGTAATATAAGCCTGGCGGGCCACCAGGCTTCACCTGTGCCCCCACCAGGCTAAGCATTGCTTAAGTCTTTTTAAAAATGTTTGCGTTTTTTTAAGGCTTTATAGTTTTTTATTTTTTGTGACAAAAGTTTGACTTCCAAAAATCACCTTCATTAAATTTGTCTGCAAACGTGGCGACATTCTGGAGAGTCAACTGGCTTGTAGCCAATCAAATCATGCTCCTCTATCTTAGCCCAACACATCAGTATCACATAATCAGCTCTCTTCACACAGATTTATAAACTTTTGAAAGCCACACAGTCTGCAAAACAGTGTAGTAACAGTGTCTGTTAAGCTTTATAGCGTCATTCTGTTGAGCTAATGTGAATGCATCTAAACACCACACGTGTTGCTGTCGTTCATCCCTGTTTCTACATAAGTAATAGATGAGCATCACATTAGCCAGAAAAAACAAAAAAGTGAAAAAAAACACAAACACACTCCTTCCAAAATCTGAAAGCAAAACAGCAAAGCCAGGCAAATGTGATAAAACCGCCGGTGAGTCACACGGCCCAATAAACGACATATTCTGCTGTAAAACAACCTGAGGGAAAAATGAAGCAGCGGGTTACCTACTTGAGCTGTTAAAAACAAGCGACACGCGCACAGAAACATCAGTCTGATGTAATTGTGTTACACGACTAGGCGAGAGCCTTGCGGCCACAGCTCAATATACAAGACATTCCTAGATTCCCCCTGTGACATCCTAAATGCAGCCGACTCCGAGGGTCAAAGACGGGGGGAGGGGATTACAGTCCAGAAACGTAATCCACCTCTGAAACAAGCTTTAATGAAATGGGGCTCGTACCAGCTGAGAGCGCAAAGGCACAAACAAACCCTGCAATGAATAACAAATGAGACGCACAGATGTATGTTTCTGTCGTTATTTTACCACAATGAATTAGGACTCTCTCAGCATATTCAGAAACTGTAGCATGAGATTATCTTGACCAGATTATACGAAGGCTGCATTATTTTGTAAGAGCATCTGCAACACTTAAAGCGACACCTGTCCTTTATGCGGATTTTAGAATTGCAGAAAAGGTTGTGAATGTCGAGTTAATATGCCGACACGCCGCTTAATGTCATTTACAACATATCTGAGTGGGTTTCAGTGACATGAATGTGCTGTATTGGTACGAATGCCGCATTTATTTCCAAAGGGCAAGGAATAGTTTGATCACCCAAGCATTTATCTATGCAGCCTGGGTGGTGAAGCATGCAGCTGTTGTTGTTTTTTTTCATGAATGGGCCAGTAATCAAGAAGGAGGAGGAGCTTTGAATCGCTGAATGGGACATAACCCAGCTCAGGCTGGATTTAGGCTGCCTCATTCTTAACCTTTTTTTTTGCCTTCCCTAACTAGAATTCCATCTCTTTCCTCCATCCGAATCTGCTCCCTCTGCAATCTGTTCCTTTTCGCTTCTCCCATCACAGCCGTTTCCATACCAACAGAAAAGTCGGGGCGTATAAAAACAAGAAACGAATACGTTCTCAGGCCTTGAAACACTTTTCAAGGCCTGAGTTTCTGATGTTTTTATTTAGAAAAGTCAGAATCAAGATGTTAAAAAAAAGACAGCAAAAGATTGATACACAAAAAAACCTGGTAATTTAGAAGACCTCAAAAAATTACTACAATTCATTTTAATTGAAAAAAAAACTGCATCAAAAATGTTATGGCCTGAAGGTTTTGCAAAAAATGAGTCTTTATTTGGTAACCCAAACTCCGACCTAGAACACATGCAGCCACTTCTTTATTAAAATTAATATCTCCGCCATGTTGATTTAAAACTAATATCCTACACAAAGACTCGTGTTCAGAAAAGCTTTCATCCAGATGAGCCCACACAGGTCCACACCAGAGAGTTGCTTTAAACATGCCAAGCACATAGAGGGCAGTGTAGCGCATAGCTAAGACCTGTCGGCACAGCCTGCTTCCAAACATTTCTGTGTACTATAAAACTGCGCACATTGAAACTACAAAATTAATTATTAAAATACATTAAAGGAAACAGAGCAAGTTGAAAACAAAACAAAAAAAACTTCATGCTTTTCTATCAAAAGTTTATGCACTAGGTTTTTCAGCCGTGACAAAATTTGTGTATTTCACAAAACGTTTTACATCATTGCAGACTTGTTCACATGTAATTTTTTTTTCAGGCATTTCTAAATGATTCACAGCAACACAATTACAAAATTATGATGTTTTTTTTCCAACATTAGCAAAATGCTAGAAACGTTTCGCATGTTTCCAATGGAAACATGGCTAACGACAAATATGTTCTGGACTGAACTAAATGTATTTATTTACCTGATTTGGTTGTGCAACATCAACATCAGCAGGAAAAAGTCATGAAAGAACAAACAGCGTTATGCAGCTTTGTTTTGCCTCTTCCTCCAACTTCCTCATTTTTCATAGTTGGAAAACTTGAGTTCTCGTCCAGCTACAGTAGTTTTAAATGTTTTATCCTTCTTATTTCGAAGGAGTTTGACAAAATCGCACCCTTTTTGTATAAGAGAAATTAGGCCATGTGGACATCACATTTGCACGAGTATTACAGATTACAGATGAAAAATTCAACAACAGTAAAACATTTTACTGCAGTGAGAAATGAATAAAGAGACTGTAATTATTATTTGATTGATATATACGTTTTATGGTGGGCAGATTCAAAACGCCTGTCTTCTTCCGTTTATAATTTCCTTCTGAATAACTGACACTGCTGCTTCTCACACAAACCCCAAGAACAATAGTAATGGAAAAGTGTCTAAATGACTGACTGCTGCTGCTCAGATGGACTGATGAAGCCTTTAAAACCACAATAAATAGTTCATGTCTCGAAAGGGGCTTTAAGTAACTCTTGAAACAGACTGCTTGGCTGATTGAAAGTGAGTCACGCTATAGTTTACTGACTCTTAAGAGAAGTCAGCCAGATAGCCTGGCTGTTTTTGAATGTTGGCACTGCTCACTTCACATTCAGCAAAAAAAAAAGCCAAAAAGTTGCATTTTATGTGTGTAAAGGAATCAAATCACTGATGAAGCTGCTTAACAATTGAGGAACACGGCAATGTCTTGTGAAACTTTATACATTTAGTCTAGTCCTGAACAGACTAATTATCTACAATCTTTTTAAACACATTTACACATTCTTAGACTGATTAAAATTAATCTTCCTTTGTTTTTGATTTCAATGAGGTTTGGCATAACCATTGATTTTTCCTGATTTCTTTCGCAAACTGTGACGCACTTCACCAAATCTTTTCACCCTTCACATTAAAATGGCAGCACTTCAGGTATATTTAGTTTGGTTACCGGGGAACTAAAACCGTCTCAGCCCGAATATCAAAACTTTAACACCATACTAGAGGAACCCGATTCTGCGAAGTGCAAAGAAATTAAGCTGGAATTGGTTGACTCGATGTCCTGCTAATTGCCTTTTAAGACGTAACCCGTTGATGATTTCTATCACCTTCACTGCAGGGACCATCAGTCAGAAATCATTATGGAATTTCGCATGGTGACAGAGAGACTTAATGCCGTGATTACATGGCGCTGATGAGAAAATAAATACTGGCCTGTGTGTGGTTGGGGAAAAAAATCACAGCCTGAAGTTCAGTTGGGCAGCTGGGACAGCGCTGTTCTCACTGTTGACATTTATAATCAAAGGATGACATCTGTCATTGCCC
The DNA here is from genome assembly GCA_903067075.1 of Micropoecilia bifurca. Lineage (NCBI taxonomy): Eukaryota > Metazoa > Chordata > Actinopteri > Cyprinodontiformes > Poeciliidae > Micropoecilia > Micropoecilia bifurca. The sequence goes on from CAEGAF010128009.1 coordinate 4,223, forward strand.
CCTAAGGGGCCCTGTCTGTTGTGATTGCAGTACACATAAACCATATTTGCATAAATGTAGTTGATTCAGTGGCGCTTTAACTTAAATTTTGCTTTAAATAAAGTTAATACGAAAAGAAATTCTATTGTGTTTTCATTCAATTTGCTACCCTTTTCAAGCCACATGTTTGAAGTGATTCTGAAAACCCGTAATGTCATACAAATCCTTCCTCATGCCTATTGCTGTGTTGAAATAAGGGGAAGATTATATTGGGGGGACAAACAGAGCTCTGTCATCTGGTATTTTCTAAATACCAAGGGGTCAACATAATTTCACACCATCAACACCACCAAATTAGGTGTGAGTGAGAAGACGTTCTGAAACCCAGTACGTGAACGCTGTATATCACACGGCATCGACTGAAGTGAAGGCGAAAGTGTTTATTATACAAATGGAAGATTACAATATATGTTGGTAATGGAAGAGTCAAAATTGTTGGATGCTGTTAAATTAAGTCCAGCAGGATTTTCTCAAGTGCGTTCAGAATAAGATACCCAAATCTAGTTTTTCTCCGCAATTACAAACTCAATTTCAATCATCTTGATACCAATATAAAGCAAATACTTGGGAGACTCCATCAGATGTGTACACATCGCCATGAAATAATTAGGATTTTTCAAAATTTTTTTGCTTCATATAGCATCTATTTTTATTTTTTAGAAAGATCATAAATAAGGCTGCAAGCCTTTGGAAATGATGGCTTCACCTGTAGATATTACCTGTGGAAAGATTGATGCAGCTGAAGTAAAGCATATTTTCAGAAATATTTGTTTAAAAAAAAGCAGGCAATTTTTACACTGTTTTGGCACAACCAGAGCTCCCTAGAGTGTCTTTGTGATGAACGTTGTTGGTTGCTGATGTCTATCCTGGAGCCTTTGGCTATGAACTCAAATGTTCATTTGCTTTTTATCAGCTTCTAGCCAAGAGTCGAACATTTCTGTTGTTACCGGGACGTGAGGCTTCTAGATGGGATTTTTTTTTTGAGAGAGAGAGCAGGCCATGTTGAAACAACCTCTTCATCTTTCTAAAACACCTTACTTTATGTTAGCTCTCTATCCAACCTAACAAATGTTTGCCTTCTAGCTAAACTAATTCATGTGGATTTCAGTATGGACTAAATTAAAGCAAAACGGGTTTAACATCAGCTTCTGTGATGTCCATGTTGACACCCAACTAGGGAAATATACTCGGCCTGTTTAGGTCATTCCTGTCAGATTGACTAAATTTACAGAGTGTTTGCAGACATGATTGCCAGTTAACCTACGGCAGACCTCCCTGAGGAAGACACCAGTATTACTGTATGTGCGTGTGATGCAGCGGGACAGGGAGAAGCGAGGAGTTTCTCTCCTTTCAGCCAATGCTCCAAAAGCAAATACACGGCTGGAGCTCTGCACACATTCTGCTCGACTGCCAGCCGAGATTACAGGTGGTGCCATTAAAAGTGTCAAATCTGTTGGTGTTAAGCTAACTGTCTGGATTCTTGGGAGAATCCCAGTGTGCGTTTCGGAGGAAATGACTCAAAATACACACAATCGCCACTTGAGAGTCATCAGGGGGGAAAGCAGTAAAGGTGTAGCTTTGCTCTGTGCTGCATAGTAGTTGTGTTTAGTTCTAGTTCCCCATTTCTTGGGTTAGGATTAGAGTTTGAGATAGGGTTTGGGTTAGGGTTGAGTAGGGTTTGAGTTAATTTGACTCACCACTCTCTTATGCCATACTCACATTTTTATTATTTCATTATGTCTTTAGAGAGAAGCAATAGCCTGTCACCTTTACAAAGGAGATGAATTTGTGTAGATACTAAATTTTGGATGTTCTGTTTGAAACTCATATACATATTTAAAGGTCCACATCCTTACAAATGATGCAAGCAGCATTTGATCACTTCCTGAATTCAGAAAGTCTGTTTCCTGTGTTTATACACGTGTGGCTGTTTTCAATTTTATTGCACAACTTCATTGACAACCAAACTGCAACATCATGCTGCATTTCAGTCAAGCGGTTCCGTGCGCACGGCGTGTTGAGTGAATGTTTAAATTACACCAGGCGTCGTTTATTATTATTATTTTCCTCTGACGCAGAAAAGAAAGCTCCTCATAGTTCCATTATTTCAATAGCAGCATATCCTATGCCCCCTCCGGGTTCCTGTATTTGAAATGCATATCAATGACTCATCCAGGTAATGAGTAGCTGTAATAGCTAAGCTCTGTGAATGCGCCGCAACATTTCTATGCCGAGCAACACCGGGTTTCCTCTCATCATCTATATTGCCCCTGCATTCCTTCTGCTTAGCACCACGCTGCACCTCGTGCTATTTATAGCCGAAACATATTGATCACTCCCCAATCCTGCCCTCCGTCACGCTGCCAAGAGGGAGGAGGGGGGCCGGCGGGGGGATCTGTATGCGTTTTATGACCTACTGTGTGCTCTTGTGTTTGATGGAGAATTAGCATGTGCACCTTGTGAGATGGTTAATCTTTGATTTAGTAGCAGATTGACTTAAATTAAAGAGTTCTGTGGGACTGCGATGTGCCTGGAAATAAAAAATGGGGAGGCAGATTCAGCTCAGTGCAGCTCTGCCTCAAAAAAAAAAAGAAAAGGAGAAGCTCAAGTAATATTGATGCCTTGTTCCTGAGTTATGAGGGGATGAAGCGGAAGGCAGGTGAATTAATAGGGGCTTTGTGCACTCCGGTGTGTTGCAATGAAGGACCGCCAACCAAAAAGCAAATCTCTTCATGTATTACTTTACTAATGGTCATAATTGGAGACGCACAAAGTTTTGACCTTTCAATATAGATTTTGGCTGGTTTTGAGCTTTAGATATTATTGTTTTCAAACCCTCAATAGTTATTTATGAAACATCACAACATGTATGACAGAGGTGTCAAATAATATTGACTTTTGCTGATAGAATTAGGGTTTCCACACTTTAAACTGTCTTTGTCAGCTTCTATTACCAATTACCTATGTTAGCAAACTAAATTCAGATTTGGTGTCTGTAGACACTTTTTTTTCCCCCTGACTTCATTTTTAAACACCTTTATTTGACTAAAAACAGCTAATTTATCTTGTGATTTCAGTTTTTCTTTTCTTTCTTTTCCCTTTACTGGCTTGATCAATTTAAAGGAGTAGAGCATTTAATGGTGCTCAGTGGTTAAGAAAATGTGTTGCATAGTTTTATGCATTACATCAACTACAATACTTCCTTTTTTGAGTGAATCTATTACAAGAAGTCAATCCAACATGTAGAGGTTTTCTTCTGTTTTATTTTTGCCAGATTTACTGTATTTCATTTCACACTTTTTCAAAGTTCAGCTCACTAGATTGGGTCATGTTCATCACATAAGCTAAGAGTTTATTGTCTCTTGATCGGGTTCTGATCGAGGTTGGTATGGATTAAATTACCCCTTATAATAATGATCTCAAAATTGAACAAAATATGTTTGTTTTTTTTAAACCAACAGTACTTTTAGTTGCGGCTCAGAATCCCTGTTATGTAACATATGTATGTCTGGCTAAAGCTGCCTTCAAAAGCTTATTATCTTTACATAAATGCATAGATGTGGTGAAATCTTCCAGAAAATATAAGCCCATGCTGTCTCTGCTCCCACATCAGACTCATCAGATTTGATTATCAGAAAATGACAGCAGTCCTCACAATCCTATCTGCTTGGCAAATGTGTTTCTCAGAGGCCATGTGGAGATTGTGATGGCAGAAAAGCTCGGAAATCTGCTTGGGGTTTTGGGGGCTTCAACAAAAGGGTTTGTGGGTGTTCATCAAGCTGTCCAAAAGCCACTGTTTGGATAGAGAGCCAGAGTAAGTACTTAAATTTGGCTTTAGCAGGTCCAACATGACAGCTGTCTGGCCAAAGGATGATCGGTATGAGGCTGCGAGGGAATGTACTGTGAGGAAAAATCTGGAACAAGCTTGATGATGAATGGCTAACCACTCAAAACACACTTTGGCAGATGACTGAAAGAGCCATCTGCTTACCTTCATCCATCACTGGCTTGTTTCAATTACATTTAAAGAAGTTAGGTTTTCACGAGGAAAATGCTAAATAATAACCTTTCACCACTTGAAGTCTTTTCCTGCCTAAAACTTTCCCGTAGGAAACACGAGAGTCAAAATTGTCCCATCTGTAATGGGTTTCAGAGTAAACTTTCCGTTGACATGCCCTTGAATGCAGTTTGCTGAAAGAGAATAGAGGAACAGCAACAGAAAGTCGATGCATATGTTGACATTTAAGCACTGATTAAAAGAAATCCCTTGACTAATGTTTGCCTGTTCCTGTGATAGAAACCTGTTCTTGGTGGGGGTGAATTTTATCTGATTAGGGCCCTAATTTAGGAATGATAGATAAAAAAATCAAATCTATTGAACATAATTTATTGTAATATCTCAGCCAACAGATTTGTTCAGATTCTTTTGCTATATGTTCTTATTTTATTCAGGTTAGAGTTTTGGGTATAGCAAATTTGGTACAGAAAACAAAACCTGCCTATGATTCTTTAAGCCCTCTTTGAGGGAAACATGACATAGCAAAATGGTGACATTAACATGTTAGCACTTTAGCATCTGCAACTCATTCAGAGAGAAACAGTAGAGTATCTAAGCAAAGTCGAGGGAGAACATCTGCAGTCGGGCGTGCATTGGAGCCTGCTTGAATTATTAATGCTTATAATATTCACAGGTATGAGCATATTAAACCTGGAGAAGATGAAGAGTAAAATGGAAGCCTCGTTTAAATGCGCCTCCCCCATTTGCCATTATGAAATGCATCCAAAGTCAAATATAGCCTCGGAGCAGAACATTCTTGGTTTGAATCCCGACCGGAGGCGTTCTGCGGACTTTAATTTTTCTTCCTGTGCATTCTTATTGAGCGCGGGCAACTTAAGTGGTCTTCATTAAAGATGCATGAGAGCGTTTTGGGGACCGCAATGTGTCATCTCTCAGGCAAACAGTGATCTGCCACCTACACAGTATTCCTCGGATCACCATCAACACCTAACCCACCCTCGCTCGCTGTATGTGCCCTCCATAAATGTCTGTGTAAAAACAGTACATTAATTACCGTCGCTGCATTTATTTGCATCAGATAGTACAGGGGGAGAAAAAAGAAAAAGAAAAGAATTTTCCATTTGGAGAGTATTCAAATGTTTCTTTGATTTCTGACCTCACTGGAAAACACCCATTCACACAAACCCCCCCTCAGTCTTGACACGGGCTAAACGCTCCTCTTGTCTTGGCGTCGCCGCCTTTGAGACATCTATTAAGGTTCCCCCTAATCACAGAATGTCGTGATAACGCCTCCCACGCTCGCTCGCAGACTTTCCCACACGCACACCCACGGCGCCTCACACACACACCAAGTGTCGCTCCCGACGGTGTCACTTAAATGACGACAAAGCTACGTGAGAGTGTTGGCCAAAGAGCTTGGCTGAGAGAGAGTCGGTCACGTAATTGATCAAGGTTGGCGAAGCAGGTTGTGGAGCTAATGAATCAAGACAATGGCCAGCCGGTTTAATTATAGCTCTGAGATGGGAAACGTTAGAGGGGGTTCATCAGAGGGAGGTGAACTCTCGCTTCATAGTTCCCAGTCGGGTCGTATGATAAGGACCTTTATCAGTTCGGTCTAATCGTGCGGCATTACTTCTACTCCGAGGCCCCAGGCTTGTCCCCTTAAAAAAATTCCTGTTCGGCCTTAAGGTCCTCGTAGGTTTGCTCCTATCAGACAGATTAGCACTTTAGCGGCTTCTCTGGTTTGACTGATGATGAGAGAACTAAAGTAGTTCTTTGCTATCATGGGGCAACCCTCTGTGAAGCCCTAACTCTCCCTACTTCTATGTTGTAGCTCACTTAGCTTAAGCTAACACAATATTAAATTGACTTTATGACACCATCTCCACCTAGCTTTTGATGTCAATGAAAGGATGACAATTTTTTTTACGTTGTTTTATGTGTAACGTGTTGTTTTACCATTAGTGAAGAGGCGAGGCTATTTGTATACGAGTTAGAATAAGAAGTGCACTGTTTGTGTGAAGTGCTTGGAGTCTGAATCAGCTGGGAAAGACTTTACCTTGACTGTTGAGCTAAATTCTCTTGTTCTGGCAAACTGCTAACTACCATGCTACCTTCAGCTAACTGGTCATGCCTGTTAGTCAGTAATTGATGTTTGGTTATTAAAATCATCCGCTTCCAAGGACACCCATTAGTTGCCGGCATGTCCTTGGCCAATCAAACCCCGAAAAAATAACTAAACACTATTAATGAATCATTCAGACTTGTTGCGGAGCGGGGAAAAAAAAGCAGCTTACTCTGGAATATTAGGTCGCTTTGAGGGAAATGAAGATGACTTATTGACTTTTATTGTCTGGAGTCAGGTGATATTGTGAAAATCATTGATTCATAAATCAGCTCCTGTAGTAAATTAGTTTCATGGAAATGATTTAAAATTGCCCAGTGGTAAGAAATGGCAAACCCGCTGGGAAATATAGAAGTTAATTTCATCGCTCAGAATTAGAAAAACAGGCAATAAAAACTCCCAGTAGTGATGAGTAACATCATTGCTTCTACATCCCAGCCAGAGAACATTACTGTGTGAGGAGTGGACATTAAGACACACACTCTGTCCTTTATGCTGCGTGTCCAGGCTGCAGGCGTCCTCTTAGTCTGGACAACGTACCTGAAGGGCAGAGCTGCAAATATGGGGCACTTGCTTATTTCATAAGACCCACAAATGAATCCTATGAAAGAAGTGGCCCTTTTTCACATTCAACATAATTGATTCCATAACAGAAGCTACTGTGTTTCACATGGCCGTGACTTCACAAGAGAATAGACAAATTGCTTGGAAATGCTGCAAGCGACTGCAATTATCAGAAACTATGAATTATCAGACATGGAGTAACTTGTCTGGTTGCTAAAGGCCATTTACCTGCTGTATCACCTTGTTGAGCATAAACATTTGCCTGTAGTTTAGCAAAGGTCACATCAGAATATGAATTGTAGAAACCTCATAGGATTTTATTTGTGGAAGACTTTTAGACTGTTTACTTGCATTTTAAGTTTTTTTTTTTTCTCGGTTAAAACGTTCATTTTCTACCAAATCGTGTGTGTTGCCCATAAGCATAATATTAATGTTCCTATGCCTGCAAACCTCAATGAGGAGGAGTAATGTTGGGAAGGAGTCATGGTTAGTTTCTTTTCTCTCATTATCAAATTTTAAGGGCTCATTTACTAAAAGAAAAATTTGATTTTCACATATATTCCAGAGTTTCTGATGATATTTTAGAACTTGTTGAAATTAAACAGTGATTTCACGCTCTGTTAGAAATTGCTTCATTACTTTGATGACATAGGATTTAGCAAACGGTGTTTAAGGGTGTGTTTTTTTTCCCTCTCCTATGGAGATGTATTTTACTTGCTCAAAGTTTTCAAGTCTACTGACTTGCCGAACTATTTTAGCTCAACTTTTTCCCAATAGTATTGTCAATGCAAATGATAAGACACAGTTCTGCTCATCCAGGAAGAGACTGTTTCTCCCTCAACCGTGTGCTGAAGCTGTGCAGGGAGTCATAGAGGTGTATCTATTAGCCTAGTTAAAATCCCACAACCTTGTGTGTTAGCAGAAAGACGGAAAGCGGCAAAAGCCAAAGTTCTCGCTGGGTGAATCAGTGTTTCTGATTCACAAGCCTGCATCACTTATTGCTATCTGTCTGCAGGGATACAAAAATAGAAGGTGCTTCTACACACACAAAAAAAAGCTTTAGAGATAATCTACAAAGATAAAAACCAGCTTTAATGATAATTTTATGAAATTCTGCAATACACAATGCTAAAATAATCCATTTTAAGTAGCTGTAAAAACAATAATTTAGTGTTGCAATGCTGTGGGCTACGCATTTCAAACAGGCTAACCTGACTCATTAGAACCTCAAGGTTCTAAGACATAAATGCAAACCTTCAAAAAGGACCCGATGAATAAGATTTACTTTGCTGCAGCAACACAGAAAATCTGAGACGGTTTAATCTCTTAGTGACCTGTAAACTACTAATGCAGAAAGTGACTGTGCTGTGGTCAAACGTTTCCCATTTTCAATACATTTCAAACAAACTTGCTGGTACGTGCACTAAAAAAATAGTTTGTTTTAAATATCTATACGTATGTAGTGGATCTTTAACATATTATGTGCATAGCAGCGTTTAATATTCATCTGGTCGTGGAGCAACTGAAAGATAGTTGTAACACAGACCAAAGAAAACTATCTGTGGAGAACATCAAGGTCCTACACTTCTGAGAAAAGTGATTAAAGTGTCTCAAACCTCTACCTTTCTGTCCCTTTAGAAAATCCGTGCGCTGTGTGTGGTGCGAGGTTTGCTCCCACACACACATTTGTTGCAAATCCATTTTTCATGGGCGAACAGGAGACACTATTACACAGTTAATCTCTGTTTGATCTCTCCTTTGTCACTCAGCTGCTGCCGCACATCTGATAAAGAACAGACTTTTGCTTTCTTCAAAGAACAATCCGCAGCGCATATGTACAGACTCTAAAACAATGTGCTTTTCGCTTGGCTTGTGAGAAAGACTTTCTGACACACCAAGACATACTGTAGTCTGGCTTGCTATGGGACGGCGATGTAACATTGTAAAGTCCTGTTGCTCATGAAGTTGCAGGAGAGTGGTCTCATTTTTACTGAAAAAATTGGCTTTAACAGGTTGTGACCCACCAGAATGTGGTAAAAATATACATCAACTTACATTAAAAAAAACAAATAAAAAAAACACTTGTCTTTACTTACCTTTTAAATCTGAAGTACCAGTTTCAGTGTGGAAAATGAACATGTTTAATAGATATACATGGACATTTCTAAGCACTCCTTAGAGAAAACAGTTGCACATTTATTGCCGTTCTACGTTGCTCAACTATATCTGCAACAATTCTGGGCAATGACTGACTGATTCATTATATTCTGCTGTTGCTGGTTACCTGAAAAACACTGGCATTGGGGACGTGATGTTGTTTAATTATCTCGAAGTGTTGATGCCGCAGTTTCCAAGCACCACGCTGTCATAGTTTTCTCTGCTCATAATGATTCAGCTGTATAGATCTGCAATGCAAATAGTACGGAATGTAAAAGGACTGCATTCTCTGCTACGAATCGCAGATCTTCAGTCTTGTGTCGCATTAAACAGCCACTAAATATTGTTTGCTTCAGTATGTAACAAGCCAGCTGTGAGAACGAACCTGATTTTGAGTCTCATCTGTCGAAATCCTCACTTGTCATTTGACGTTTTTCCTTGCTTATAATTATGAATCGTATTGGTGTACACTAAGAATACTACTTTAGTAGATGTTATGAAATTAAAAAACAAACCTCATTTTAGAAGTTGTTGTGGTTTGTGAAATGAGTGATGTTCTTCTCCACCCATGGTAACGTTCTGCTGGAGGGTGGAACGGGCAGCCAAGGGGAAAAACAGGGGAAGTTTTCTATTCATTCTACCCCTAATGGATTTTCAATTGCTTATTTCCATGTAAAGTCAGCAGGGACGCGGTCCGTCGCTGTGTTGAGCACAGAGTAAGTTCTGTAGGAAGATGTGGCTCCACAATATGGTTTGCTTGTGACACTGAGGCTGGGATCTGATTCTCACCAGCACAGTTTGAGACAATATGCTGAAACGAATGAAAATTGAAATTCGATGCTGCGTATGGTTAGAAAGGATAATTAGTACATAGAAGATAATTTGCCTGATGCACATAACACCGTGGTTAGCACTGCTACATTGAGGGATTTCCTCGGTTTTCTTCCCTCAGTAGAAAAAAGAAAAAAAAAAGTTATTTTTATTGTTTTCTTTAAATTCCAGTCAAGTCTGAAGTTTAGTGTTCCATGTGTCTTGATCGGGTTGCCATGTGTCCTTTTATCATGCATAAGCAAGGCATATTGTCACCCAACTAAAATAATGGCCCAAGACCTTTTTTTTGTTGCCAAAAAGGATTTTAGAAAAAAACTACAAGAAAATCACCTCTTCTTTCTTGCCAAGAGAGGAAAAATGAAACACTTTTGGCACAAAAAATGTCATAGGTCATTATTTTAGGAGGATGTGAATGTTAAGTGCACAAACTTTGTGTTTGTATTTCACAATTAAAGGGTTTCCATTAAGTGAGAAACACAATTAAAATCACTCTTAAATAAGTTTGTTCATGCGATACGTCGTTAAAGAAACGCGCCGCGCCATCATCCTCCTACCACTTCCTGTCATCTTCTTCGCCTTTTCCACCAGTAGTAACAGTTGCTGATTGCAACACTTTTATCAGAAAAAAACAGTCTTCCTTTCAAAATTGCCGTGTTTCCATTAAGCATATAAATTTTTCCGAATTTGCCCATTTTTCAATCGCTCCACAGACACAACATAGCTAATGGTGGAGACTATTTTCGTCTGCATCCCAAACATTCCACTCTGTGTGTGTTTTTGTCTTGTTCGGACAGTTGAGGTGGAAATGGTCAAGGCCGGAGGTGTGTGTCGCTGGCAGTGACACCTTGTCTTTCACACACAGGAGCGGCAGCAAGTTGGGTGAGAGGGTGAAGTAATGTCACACTTGTTGGACTCCACCAGACTGTAAGGTGTTGGGGGGGTAGTGGGGGTGTCGACCTGCTTTGCCAGAAAAAGCGAAAGAAACTCTTGTGGCTTGTAGAAACTTCTTTAAACTTAAATCCATGCCTGTCCAAATTAGAAAGTTGTTTTATGCATTTATATGGTGTTATTTTCCAGTCTGGTTTAATGAAAAGTTCAAACTTTTTTTTTCTCTTGTTACCCGAGAGCAATTATTTCTCTTGGCTCAGTTTCCTGTGATGAATGCTGAAACTGACCCGGACTGAAAGACAAAGTGGTTATGATGATTAAAAAAAGCGTTTATTTTCGACGTTAATGCTTCAAAAAACGACAGAGAAGGGGGAGAACTCACAGGCCTGTTTTAATAAAAAAAAAAGAAAGAAAGAAAGGTGGAATTAAATAATGAAAGCACTGCTGAGAATTAATCTGGCTGGTTATTATCTTCCATATGTTCGCGGAAATAATTCATGCGGTGTCAGTTCAGATGCAGGAACGGTAAATCTGTTCTGTCAGCTGCTTTATACAAGAGAAAATTAGGGAGAGACTCTCTTCACACACATTTTTCTAACATAATTTATAGTTCCTAAGCTTTCACTTTATAGTTTTCTCAGCAGCTCAAAATCGTCCGGTATTAACATGTCTCAATATTTCTTGTTATAGTGAGGTGTTTGACTTACACTTTCAAAATGCAAATCTAAATAAAAAAATGTTATATATGAACTTTCGTATTAGGTTCTACTAATCAATATTTATTAGTGTAACATCAATAAATATGCATAAATAACTTAGCCGCATTGTGCATTTTTTACTGACTTGCCTCTACTTCAAATAATTTTGACGACATTGTAAAGCTTTCACAAATTCTCACCCCAACCCATTCATCAGTAAATACATAAATACAAAAATATCTTTTTATTTTTTTATTTTTAGCTTATTTTTACACCTCTAGTTCTCCAGAAAGTTATAAAAGAGGGGGAAAAAAGCGAACCGGTTCAATTAAGGTCATCTAAAGTTCAATAAATTTTTAAACAGATAAAAATGTAATTAGACTAGAAGGATTTTTCTTTTGGCACTGGATCCGTCACCGATGGCCTCATTTGGGCCAACAAATTCTGCTTAGAAGGCAGGATTTGAGTAAACTCACTCGACTCTGTCAGCGTTTTGGGTTTCAGAACAGGAGATATCAAGAAAGTAACTCAACTCTGGTTCAACTCAGCTCTGAGTTAAATAGGGCCGCGAGTACGAAAGTAATTTCATTCATGAAAGGCAGACAAAGTCAGTCGACATGGCAAAAAGAAGCTTTAAAGTGAACATTTCTTGCCACGCATCCCTAAAACCATAAAAAAATAAATTATTGGACTAAAATTGTTAAGACCCAGTCAGGAGTTCCAAAAATCAGGAGTCTCAAAATGTTTAATGGGCTGTATAGTAAAGAAAAAAAAAAATCCCAGAACAAATGACAATAAGTCTAATTTAATTCGGAGCACTCTTCCAAAAATGAACACTCGGTTTAATTAAATTAAAAGTGCAGCAGGTACATTCATTCTATTAAGGGATGTTGAAATTTTGGGACTAATGGTTTTCCATAGAAGGCTCATTCCTGCGTCCTCTCAGTTCTGTATTGTGTTGTCCTCTTGTTTCAAATTTCATTCTAGAGTTCAGCTCATTCTATTAAGGGATGTTGAATTTTTGACACTAATAATTTTCCATACAGGTTCATTAATTCGTGTTCTCGGTTCTCTATTGTGTTGTGCTTTGTGTGTATGGGTTTGAACCTCTTTCTAAAGTTGGCTTTTATCGGTTTTGGTTTGTGTGATCCTTTTGTGCCCTGTTTTGTTCATTCTGAGCTTATTTACTGTTAATTAAACACCTCCTGTCACCTTCACTGCTCAGGTTCTCCCTCAGTTGCATTTCATTCCACTAATTAGTCTCACCTGGCTCTCCTCCCACTCGTTCACTTTCCCAATAGTTTAAAAATCAGTTGCTTTCCAGCCCTTCCTGGCCCTTTTCTCTAATTTCCTCTCCCCCTGTTTGTTGTTTACTATTTCCTGTAAGTCCTGTTCAGCAGACATTTACTTCCAATTTCTTCTCTGTATTTAGTCCACCTCCATCACAAAGTAAGACACAGACTATCTTGGTTATAAGACAGCTAGCTTGGTTAGCAGGCTAAGCTAACCATGCTTGAAAGACGAAAGAAACTGAAACAATTATCTGTTGACGTCAAGTTAGAACTGGCAACATCTCTTTGAATTATTTGCTCAATCACCAGTTTATGTTGCTAAGCAGTCAAATACAATGCAAATATCCCAGTTGGAGCTTTTGAATTGGATTTTCTGCGCATAATAATCTCAAAAAGGATGTTTATTATTTTTTGTGACATCGTCTTGTGAGGCTATGACCTAAACATGTTCCCAGCTCAACTCTGTTTGTGAAACTATTAGATTTTACCACACTTGAATGAAATTAACAGCAGGATTGTAGCTCCAGATAAATTTGCTTTTTGCTTTAGAATTACTATTAATTTTGGTCTACTGTTGACAGATGTGCACAATTACTTTCCAGCTTCTAACTGAGCTCTTTAGAGAGACTACGGTCTGTAACTTCAGGTTTTTTTCCCTGCTTTTCTCTGTTTATTCAAAATAATTCATTTTGTTTTTGTCGTAGTAGGAGCTAAGAGAGGGAGGGAGAGAAAAAAGGACAGCTTCCCTGATTTACTCGGGTTTGGATCGGCTGCAACATTGGGTTTCTGCATAACTGCTTAACCTATAATTTAGTTCTTTTTCTGTTTTCAAATGTTTTCTCATATATCTTTAACTTGTTTAATTCTGTCTTGAACTGTTTTTTCAGAAAATAATGGATGGTCATTTGTGATTGGATCAGAGAAGGAAGAGGAGCTTTTGTTCCAGAAACCAGACTTTTCAAGAAGGAAACTTAAAGCTTGTTTCAGGTTCGACTCATCCTCCACTGTCTTCTTTTAAATTCAGTTTATTTATGTAGTACCACTTCACAACATGTCATTGCAAGGCACTTTAGAAAATGTTATTTCCTGAGACATTCCTGTGCAATTCTTTTTCACTCACAATTTTTCTCTGTGTACTTTTTAAATTTTTCATTCAGAATCTCTTGGGACTGAAGTAGAACTACATCCACTCAGCTTGACCTCTGGAGTGGCGATCTTCTTGGACATGGCTCAGGGCTTCTTCCTCTACAGGTATTTTTAAAATAATTACTATAACCTTAAGTGTAGATTAATTTTCATGAAATTGATAGTTGGTTATGGATTAAATTATTCATGATTTGGAGGAATTCAAGGGGACATATTGTGCAAAAATCACATTTGGCATGTTTTTATACTTGCATTTTGCGGAAATACTTTTTTTAGTATCGTATTATAAAAACCTTTTGGAATCATAAATCTGCAGGCACTTGTGATTTCACAAGGTTTACCTGGTTAAATAAAGGAAATAAAATATATATATTATTTATATTTTTAAAAAAACAAGAAAAAGTTATGTACACTTGTGAATAGAGAGTAGAATCGATTGTAAAGTTCACAGGCGCATGCCTCTTTCCTCAACAGGAAGTTGGCTCTATTTCTGGAATTGTTCAAATGGATGCTCTGGCTAGGCGAAGAGGCCTGTTGTCAGATTGCTTTCCTCTTGATGGATGGGATCTGGCACAGCTTGGAACTGACATTCAAAGTCCGATACAGCCCGTAGAGAGATGGCCTCCGCCGGGGTATAAATCACAACTGTTGCCGAGGCGCACAGTTAAGGCCATTCCGAGGGCCATTTTGGAGGCAAGCAAGACACTGTGTGTGCGGCGAGAAAAAATAGATATGAACTGGTGGAGACAATTGCAAAATACTTTCTTGGCTGTTGAGCACACCCGGCAAGCTTCCATTTTACCATTCAGTGCTTTGGAGAAAAGCCGGGCATCAATAGGATCGATGTGATTCAGCCTTTGGGCCCAGGGAAGATAATATCTTTACTCTGTAAGCAATATGAGCATCGGAGGCTGTTAACCTTAAATCTGTGTTACATCCCAAATGTGGCCAAATATTCACACAGGACATTAAAGAGTGAGGGTTCAACCACTTCGTGGTCTTTGGCTGAGGCCTGGGGAACATCGTGACGTAGTGAATCTAATTATTTGAATCCATTTAATATATAATAGATACATTCTTGTTGACCGTTTCTTTGTCCTTTTCCTATCTGACCTTGCATTTAGTTTATGGAAAAAGTTGTACTTTGTCCCTTTTACTATTTCAGGCAGTCAGGAGTTGGTATAGTGTTTAAATGTTCAATTATATTACCGATAAGTTTATTTTGTCGTATTCCATGTGAAGAAGTAGCTCTTTAGTAAACAGTCGCATTTTGTCAAATATTAAAGTTCTCCTCCCAAAACTACTTAATGAAGTGTTTATCTGTAATAGTTCTGACAAAACATGCTGCATCTAAGCAACTAGGGAGATTTACAAATAAGCATAATTATACGAAAGGCAATATTATGCTTCTTAAATTCAAAATGGAGCTCTTATTTTCTTAGGCGTCTTGGTGTGTTTTCGAACCTCCAAACGAATGTGCTCGGAATCTCTGCAAATTGCTAAAAGGACATGTCAGCTAAGTGCACTTGAAAAATGGATCTGCAAATAGGTTGTGACGAACTGTGAATGCCCACAAGGCTGTTATCAGAAACTCAGAAACAATTTCACAACACATAACCAACTCTATCTGAAATTATCCGGATGGAAACCACAGCTAAAACAGCTGGGTTCTGGAGATTTTCAGGCAATTTCAGCGAGCGTGATGGTAAATTTATAACAGGAGTGGACCTTCAAATAGCTTTTCTGTCAAACAAAAGCAAATGTCAATGCAACAGTGTATAGCCTGGATGAAATCATATGTCCATTGTACATGAAGTACATAATTAGTCCATGTAACGTTGACCAGCCAACAGTGAGGTCTGAGACCACTTTGCACACTAGTCAAGGCTGTAGTGACTTGGTATTCCCAATGGTGCACACTGGGATATTAGCAGAGGGTAAGAGGTTATTATTTGCCAGAGACCTCATTGAGAACTGCCAGACTCCAACAGGGGAGCGGGGGTCCCTGCTGAATCTTTTTCACTCCCGAGTTGAGTCGACTCTTGCACGCTCCACTCCTTTCGTTTACCCCCCTCCCTCTCCGATATGACACACTTTCTCATCGCAAAATGTCAGCGGTGTCTCTGGAGGAAGCGGCGAAGAAGAAGAAGAAGGAGGAGGAGGAGAGGGTGAGGAGGAAGGAAGGCGCTTGTTTCTCGTTCTCCTCCTATAGATTAGTTTGGTGAAGTTTATTTTGGAGCGCCGCTCAGACAAAGGCTCCGGTGGGAGCGAGAGGGCTAAGAGGGAGAGGAAGCGAAGGAAAGCGGCTTGTTGGGAGCAGAATATGAATACGCAGAGAGCTTAGACCGAGCCGACCCGGGGAGTCCAGCGTGTGCTTGAAAGGGTCTGCTAATAGGTCATTGTTCTTTATCGCCAAGATGAAAGCAGCTTGCGCGAAAAATAGAAAAAAAGAGAGAGAATGTCAAGCCCACTTGTTCATTAGCATAGTTGACTATGAGCAATCTGTGTGTGCTTCTCCAGAAAGTTCAATGTTAACTTGTGGCACGGCGCTCATGCAACAACCTATAGCCTTCTGGAGCTCGACGTGCGAGCGAAAACCAGCACAAGCAGCGGATTCTGACATATTGCTCACTTCACAAAATGCATACCCATGTATACAAGCGTGCATGTGTGCACACAGATACAGCCGGGGCGCTAATGTAAGTCTGACTGTTCTCTCAACCTTAATGGTGTCAGCAATGGCTCCCACCGTGAGACACAAATCTGGTGGCACTCATCATCTGGTGCTCCCATCTGTCAGCCCAAGTGTGGCTCACTCAGAGAAAATGGAGTATTTCTGTGTGTGTGAGTGCCGAGGCTACATGAGAAACATACTGCACACATGGTTCTTTCTATATGGATTACAAAGATATCAATGAATAATTTGACGTGAGTGTATCCAGAGGAAGACGGGGGACTACATCCATGTGTTTGTGTCTGTTTCTCTTTCGCCAATCTCCCTCTGGTCAAGCTAGGAAAATCTGATATATAATTCAGCACTTTACATAATGCAGCCTGCCCTAGTTTGGAGAAATAAAGACTGATAACCTCTTAATTCTTTAACACGGCGGCGCTCGCTCCCTGGAACGGGGGGGGGGGAGAGAACAAATCCACTCGAAGTGAAATAGGAGGAGAGTATTCCGCAAGATTACGTCATCTGTTGTTTTGTAGGAGGAAAGTCATGCAAGGCTGAGATGTTCTTTTCAAAACACTTGGGGAAATTCAAAATGGGTACAAGTGATGCTTTCAACAACTGAGGAAAAGAAGTCTTTTATTTGATATCGGAATAATTGCTTTCCATAGGGTTCACTCCAATGAAAGAGCTTTATCCTCTGGTAGAGATGCAATAAGCACAACAAATGTGTCTTATGAGTGGTAAATAACGAAACCAGTAAGTATTTTTTAAAAATCTCAACATTGTAGATTTCTGTATCTCAGGAACAATATAGATAAGGGGTTGATTGTTACATTGTACTGAAAAGACTTAAAGGGTTGGGAAGCAAGGCGGGAGCGACAGAAATAAAATGACAAACTGACACAGGAAAACAACGGAATCAGTAAAAGCAGCTAAACCTGGGCAAACATTGAAAACGAAGGTCATAAAAAAAACGCCACGAAACACCAAAGTCCAATGGATCATAACAGAACCCATTCCAGGGGGGCGGAGGGGTGACTCAGACGGCGAGATCAAGCCGAGGTCTACACAGATACTGACGGGCTTAGGAAGCTCTAGGCAGCCGCTAGGAGACCGACCCGGAAAGAGACGGTGCCCAGTGCTCACCACATTTGCATCACATGGATGTACTCAGAGCTCAGAACACAATTCAGTTGGAGAACATCACAACAGTTACTTAAAGAGGCAGAACAAGCTCAATCCCTTTTGGAAATCCCCAGAACAGCCACTGGGAGGAGGATTTGCTCTGCTTTGAGCAGCAGGACCAACAAGCAAGATTCCCCCAACAGAACTTTCATGTTTTATTTTAAGTTTCTTGAAACAAACTGAAAATGCCATTAGCAATTGAGGCCTCAGTCAACATATTCATCTTCTGCTCCATCTTTACCATCACTTGAGAGCAAAAAGTTAATAAAGTTGAATTCCACCATTTAGGAAGACTGACCCCAAACCCGGAGCCTAACCCTTAACCCATTAACCCAGAGCCTTACCCAACCCATTGAAATAGCATGGATTTTTGATGGATATAGATGGATATAGATTTTTGATGGATATAGATTGTACTTTGTACAGATCCTTATGAAGGATCTGTACAAAGCAAGATTGTACAGATATATGATTTCAATATATGATTTCAATATATGATTTCGTCCGATATATGATATGATTTATGATTTCAATATATGATTTCAACAAAGGTGTTTCCCAAACGACTGAGTGTCAGATGTTGATAAAGTAGTGATGTTTGTTCTTTTTTTCATGAAAAATGACCCTTGAACTTTCCCAATTCTGTTTTCTTTGAACATAATTGCCTCTAAACTGAAATGTGTGCACATATTATTTTCTCATTAGGATCTGAATAAAATACTTGATTAATGGTTTAGCAACAAGAGGTTACCCTTTCTTTCTTTTTTTTTTTAAGCTCACCAGTCTTATCGCTGGAGAAACGCAGGCTGGTCAATCTAATTAAACTGAATTAGGAAGCAAAATTATGAGTCGCTTATGTTTTGAGATTCAGACACGACGCTTCAGGGCTTGTTTCCAAGGTAACCTATTTACTTTCTCCTGATACGTCATCTTTATCAGAAGCTACCAAACAAACCAGTAGAAGGTATTAAGCACCGTCACCACATGAACCAATAAACAAACAATTGTAAGATGTCAGGTTTTAATTAAATGTAGTGCAATAATGATTATTAAAGTTAGTGAATTTGCTTGCATATGGCACAAGATGAATCATAATAGTTTAATTGAGTTATACAATCAAGCATCTATTATTTTTTATCGTTACAATATACCTTGAACTGTTTTACTAGATGCCTAAGGCAAAGCAAGTGGATTTAAATGGCTTATTCCTGCAGCGAAGGAATTAAAAGTCCTTTGTGTTGAAAAAAAAAATCAATATACAATATATCATGGTGGTATAATAAAGGAAAGGGATTAAAAATTTTAATAAAATAAGACATTGCAGTTATTTATTTAAAGGACATTAACAATTAATAATTAATTTAGACAAGGTGTATTATTGGAAGTAAGTTTTAAAATAAAGACATGTTGATAGAGTAATGGATTGAGGTTGCCATGATTTTTTTTTTCATCTGTGTCATTTTAAAGTCATCTGTATCTTACCAAAATAGATTTCGTATAACGTATAGAAGCTTCCCTAAAGCGGTTTATTCCAGCTGGAGCATCTTGTATCATGCATGACAGCTAAACTCCATTTTCCTTCCCCAGAAACCAACATGAATGCGATCTAATATCGTGCAAGCATACAAACACAGCAATATCTTTGATAGACTTGCACTCGCTGTGCGCACATTTGGCTGCTATGGGGGCAAATCCACATATGGGCCTCTAATCTGGTCTCAAGGTGTTTGGACTTATCTTTAATTCAGCAGGAGAACTGGTCTGCCAGCTCCTTGATTGCATAAACCACATTATCCCTCCACATTGCATTCCTAATGAATGTCCACCAGGCAGACAGAAATGTGTGCATGTGTGTTCGGCAGCCAAAAAGGGAAAGGTATGCGAGGTCTTCTGTTTGTACGTGCGCGCCCGCCGTCCGCACGCGTTCCGCCTCGTCTGTGCGAGGTTCTTGGACACACGTCGTCGCGTTCCCTGGCATGTGTTGAATCTTCATTATGTTTAGCCGCGGGGCACAAAAACAATTTGTATCTTCACAAGGTGATGTAGCCGCTAAATGGAATCTTTTGGTGGGGGCTACGACTCCTACCCTAACTGCTCCCACCTAGCCTCGTAACACTAAATGGTTTATCATAACGACAGGATGTTAAATTGCCCTCTGAGTGCTTCGGCTCGCATCGCAATGACTCTGCATAGTCGAGACGAGCTCATCGGGGGGGGAAGAGTCGGGCAAGGATTTTGTAATCAGCATCCAGTCTGTTTTTGTTCATCCTCATAGGTCTCAGGTAGAAATTCATATAAATCATATAAATGCAAGCCTAATGCCGGTTGTACCGCTGAGGTAAATCGGTAGCTACATCAAAGTAACAGGGAATGCATTAGCAGCTAATGGGTTTCATTTTAAAGCATGAGGCCCCCTTGCCTTTTAGAAGTCTCGTCGCTAGAGCTCAGATGTCACATCGCATTTGGTTTGAGTCCCCTCGATATGTTGTGATAGGCTGCCATATAATACGGAATAAAAAGGCACGTCAGTCAAGTACAAAAGAAATATTTCACAAGGGAGCTTGTATTACAAAATGGGCACTCACGGTGTTTGCAGTTCAGTAGATGTTCCTCCCGCTACCTATTTCCCAAAATGGAAAAAAAACACTTAGAAATTTCCGGTTTGGAAAAAAAATATATAATTTGATCAGGTTGTTGGACTATAAATGGAAAATCTGCCTCCTCCGATTTGGTGGATGTTAATTAGAATGTTCCTGCAGCACCATCAATGAGTGTATGACCAAGCTAAGACTTACTTGACTTAGACTAAGAGATTAGTTGGTCAATGTTACTCTGAGATCATCAATTTTAATTGTTTTCTGATTGATCAATGTAATGGTTGGTTTGCTGAATTGTTTGTTGTATTGATTGATGGTTATTTTCTGGGTTGATTTAAAAACTGACAAATTGGTTGGTTCCTTTATGACCGTGATGTGACTTTCACAAATGAACCAGTTGTCTCTAATTTCGTTTTACCCTGAACGACAGTACTACAGTGTCAGTTAGTTCATGAGAACTGTAATTAGTTTTTTTTGTGCAAATTTGCTTAAATCTTCTCACATGTTGCAGTGACTATGATTCTGTTTGATTTTACAAACATATAGTTTTTTAGTTGGCGAATGAATAAAATACATCCCTTATTGGTTTCATTTGCTTTTTGCTCATTGGTTGAGGTTCATAACTGAGGATTTCTTACCATCTGACAATTAGTAATAGCTCAGATGAGGATTTTTGTTTCTGTCACAGCAAAATGTAGTCATGTCAAAGTAAAGCAGTAAATATTCATCACTCTTCATTGTATATGCATATGAGGAATTTGACTGAAGCTTCAATCCAGTAAGGAAACCTGTTTCAAGGGTGGTTTCCCTCTGAGGACATGAAGCTGGAAAGTTTTTTTTTTTTAGTTAAATATCAACGTCTTTTGCTTCCCCATTCCTCCATGTCACGCTCTATATGACGATTTTGCTCATCTCTGGGTATGATGATGCCCCACAGCATTCTTAAGGGGAATACAGCAATCAAGAAGAAGTGTAAGCACGTGTGACCGAGTTAGCATTTGTGACTTGAACTTGATTTGGGCAGCCGTGGGTAGCCGGTGGGCTAGATTGAGCGGAAGAGCGACATGTGTATTTCTTTGGTTGATCAAACAGTGGGGGTTGCACCGTTGCATTCTGGACCATCTGTAGGGATTTAACTGGATAATCCAGGAGTATGTTTACAGACTTGGTTGCTTGGTTCAAGCAACGTGCAAGAACAGGCGTCCCCCTTTAGAACGCAGGAAAACAGAAGTCACTGCTCTGCCTAAATAAACTGGTTAATGGTTTTCAGTAATGTGACTTGTAAATATTTGATCAGCTATTATAAAGATACTAAAGCACCGAGCTGCAGGTAATGGTCGGCCATATTGGAAATGAACTGCACATCCGTCGCCGTGTAGTTACTGATTATCAGCCTTAACCAATTTCACTCTATTGTTTGCTAAATTTTCATTTCATGCTTTCGAGAACAAGCCCTAATTTCCCCCCAGTCCTCGAACACAGCCACCCCCTGGAGAGACGTGTTCAACATTAATGCAATTATTACACAGGCATATGCTGCAGTTGTTATTTTGGCACTGCAAGGCCGCACGGGCTAATAGGCCTGTCTGTTGCCCAGATGCTCATAAGAAAGGTTTTGCCTTTGCATATGTTTGCGTACGTGTTGTGTTGGGGGGGAAGGAAAATAAAAGGTGCTCAACAGGGTAATCCGATAGCAGCAGGTGTATAGGAGCGTATGATGCTCTTTTGAGGCGATTATAGGTTATTTCCTCCTTGAAAATGCACATATACGCATTTTGGTGTAATGTATTTTCCTTTGTGATGCAGCTGTGAGTGCTCCAACGTGTTCATGCACTGAGAAGCGAGTAGGCGGGGAGGGTATGTTCTCTGGGAACGCGAGGACTTTCTCTCACATGCATCAGCGCATTAGTCGCGTTCGTTCCGTCTCTGAAGCGATGGCCAAATCGAGTCCCGTCGCCCAGGCTGCCCAGCTTGTGCATGTTGACGGTAACCTCCCACAAGCGCACTCCCGGCCCAAGGTGACGCTTTTACGAAGCGAGCGAGCGAGCAGACTCTCGCGGACACGCAAAAGCCTCTCAAACACAAGCCTGAGGTGACACAGATGACAGCTCAATTCTGAATTAGTCAGCCTGACTGTGTCCTTGCCGAGACATGAGAAGGAGGCGGTGTTTGGTGAGCATTGTCAAAAGTGTGTGTGTCGTTCAGTTTCAGTTGGTAGGAGGTGCAAAGGTGAAGAAATAAGCAAGGCAGAGAAAAAAGGAGGGGAAAAAAACAACAGTGTGTGAATCTGTGAGTGTGTGTTGTCTTTCTCAGAAGTAGCCAGCGGGTGACAATTTAGAAAGCCTTAATTTCCCACTCTGGGAACGTTCCTGTTGAATAACAAACATCCTCGTCACTGAGCTCAGCTCGGCATCTCTTGATCTTTCTCAATTGTCCACGTTTCTTGATTTTTTTTTCCCCATCCACTCAGAATATGCTCCTGCAACAGGGAGCTTTCAGGTGATGGGCAATGCAGCCTGGCTGGCATGTGTCACGCATATGGTGGACATTCTGTGACCAAGATGTGCCACTTTCTGGAAAAAAAACAAAGTGTAATATTTTTGGTATTAAGTATTAAAATGTGTGAGTGTGAGTCCAGTGGCACTCGAGAGATGACTTTAAAGACTCCTACACTCGTGGAAACGGAGAGTTTCGAAAGTAGGCAGCAAAGCATGCAAACAATTCCTTAATTTGCAACTTCTGTAACAAAAAACTATAACTACATATGTTGAAAATGGGAAATGCAAGCAAAAATGGTGTTCCAGTGTTACTAAGCACATTATGGGTCAATGTGCTAACCATGTCTGTTTTGCCGCAGAAATTTCTTGCACAATCACCCCGACTGTTTAACTCAACTAAAAAATAATCCAAGACTCATTTTCATTTACATCCCCAAACTTTTTAAAATCTAAAGCTGCTTCTGTCATTATGCCAGTCAAAGTCAAAATCCAATTTGAAATGGCCAATACAGGCAAACATTCAGAAATGCATTTTAAGCTTCAGGGATAAGAAAGGCCACGAGACTGTAACTGAATAACTCTTTGAGAAAAGTTTCTATTTGGTAATTTTAAAATTTCAGACATTTTATTTAATCTCATACTCAAATTAGATTGCGTAAAGCATTGTTTTAATATAAAACTAATTCATCTTTCGACTATTCGCTGCACATGTTGTGAGGAGCCGCGCTGTCGTGATGGGAGAGCGAAGCCCCGGAGCCGCCGTGGCAACGGTGATACAGAGCGTAATGACGGCACACATGGTGACTTTACCCTGATATGCGCACATTTTCTGCTGCTCAGCTGGAAGCGAAACAAAACCTCATTTGAGCCCATGACATCATCGTCTCCAACTTGAAACTCATGCAGCTTTGAGGCATGTTACAAATTTACTGTAGACGATGAATGTTCTTTTTCTTTTTTGCCCCTAAAGTAATCAGCACTATCATAGCGCCATGATGCACTTTGCTGTAGGTTACACAGCCTCAGATTGTTAAGTGCATCTCCTTCTTGCATTATTCTTCGACCGGGTCTGACAGTCCGTCGAGGGCTTTATCTTGACAGGACATATTTCAGGAAGCCGTGTTCGTCTATCTGTTGTGCGCCGTTTTTTTTTTTTTTTTACAAGACGAGAATGAAAATGAAAGTTTGATGTGCGTGGAGAGCTTTTCAAAGCTTCTCTTCCCTGTCAGCACTAAAGGTCCACTAAGCCGTTTGAGCTTCGTAAGCAGATCTGTCAAAACTATTAACATTTGTGGATTAGTTTAGAAGGCAAAAAAAATTGAAAAGCTACTTGTGGGTAAAAAAAAAGAAGAGGATATCAAGGGGGGTGAGAATTGTGTTTTCCCAGTAGCAGCATCCTTTCGCGGTGACATCACAAGGGCAACGGCGCTCCCAGATGAATAACCCTCACAGGAGACTGGAGGCCCTTGGATCGACCTGCCTCTGCATGTGAAAGAAAAACACACTTACCCCAGATTCAGTGTTATTTTATTTTATTTAGCCAAGCCTCACTTTGCTTTCCCTTTGAAAATATTTGAAACTTGGATGTCGTCTCCAAGCCTATCAAGGACGAGCCGAATTGCTCTCCACCTCATTATTGGAAAAATACCTTCTGAAAACTGGAGGTATTGAGAAAGGCACCGTTCATGAGATGAAAGAAAGATCGTGCCAATTCAAAGTGACACTGCTTTTTAGAGAAGAAATTAAAATGAAATTAAGAGTACATGTAACAGAACAATGTTTTCTTCTTCTTTTTTGTAAGTACAAGACGATGAAAACTAGCGTTATCCAAAAGACCAGTCCCAAAAATACGCCCTACCAAGGTGAGGCGCCTTTTCGAACCCGTCTCATTTCCCAAGCACATAGGGTGAATTCTTGCTGTGCTGTACAGCATTGCACCGTTTTCTCCCCTCCCGCTGCAATACGGCTAAACCTATTTTTGGAGTCCTAAAGTGCGGTGCTTAATGTCTTTTTTTAAAATCGGCCATGGCTGCCCAGGCTTGCTATTTCAAGCTTCAGTCCAAAAGGGTCCCCAAGGCATTTTCAAGCCACATGGGACGCACCGTGTGGTATCCTGAAACCTGCACAATTTGGCCTGGGTCTCGCAGCGATTGGATGTGTCTGGTAAAACCATAATATCACAATTTGAAGTTTTCCACTCCATCCTCACACTCATTAAATATGTTCGCCGCTCTGCTTTCACCCGCATTTGAGTCGTATCGGTTACGGTTCCAGATTAAGGTTCTTGCGTGTTGAAATTATGCCATGCGATGTTGAGTTGAGCACTGTATGTTTGATTTATAAAAGAAAACATGACTGGGAGGGATTCTTTGTGTAAAAAAAGAAAAGAAACTAAAATATTGTCGTATTCCTAAATTTATGACATGCAACAGCGGCTTATTTCTAACCTGAAGGAGGGAAATGTCCAATCTTCCAGAGTCTGGCCTCAGGCGTCTCCCATCCCAGCTGCTTCACACTCTGCAATTCACTAAAGGTCATTGAATAGAGGAGAAAAACACCCAAAAATGCTGTAAATTTCCTCAGGAAGACGGTCATTACTCATGACCATAACAGGCCGCCTGACAGGAAAATGTAAACATATCACACTTTAAGTGCGAGCGCTGACAAAAGGAAAGCCTGTCATTTCTGGATGGAGCTTGTTTACCTGCTTTGAGATGCAGTTTTCAACCTCACCCTTTTCAGACCAATAGATTCTTTTAGCAACTTGATGACTTTTTGTTTTTGGGTTTCTCCAGGTTTTAAAGTTTATTTTCAACAATTCCGTCTTCCATACCAACAAAATGAAAAGGTTTTCAGAGACGGTGAATTTGGTCGTGCATTTTGTTGCACAGTAATCCTTAATTTTTATAGTTACGAAAAGTTAAAGACAAGTAGTTGAACAACGTCTACTCTGATGTAGACCCATCTGATTGGGTCCGTCTCCGTGGTGACATTCATTTCTTATTCTACCACCCTCCTGACTTTTTGCAACTTCTTCCAATATAACCAAAAGTTTCAGAAACATTGTTTGGCGTTTCAAACGCTGGGAAAGTAAGGAATTATTTTCTGCATCAGTTCAATTTTCATGTAACATAATGAAACCAAATGTTATCAAATTTTTAGCGAATATTTACCAAATTGTTGCAAACAATGGCCAAGTCTTTTTCTCTGCCACCTTCTGTAACAAAACTGAGTAGCTTTGGGTTTTAAGAAAAATAAATTACAATGATTAGATTTCTAAACCAGCAGCTGCACAAATCTAATCATGTTAGTTGTCCTTTGAAACTTTAACAAGATGCTGCAGTTGGAAAGCTAACAGAGGTTATCTCTAAATACGGTAGATATGGAGAAAAGTTGTTATGAGACGACTTGGTTATGTTTTTTTCCTCTTAAAATTGGCTTTTTTCACATGAAATAGCATTAAATATAGTCCTCAATATTTTCATGTTTTTTTTTCCCCATTTAATATCCACTCCTAAACCGCTATCGTTTCTGTTCCCACAAGACGCCAAAATGACCAAACTTTTTCGTTTTTCTCTACCATAATGCTTATTTTCAGGCATTCTGACAAATCTTTTTAAGGTTGCGAGCCATTATAATCTAACACCGCAAAGACGACAAAAAGCGAACGCAAACAGCGGGGGACTCCCTTCACTGCTTTAGTCGATCTCCAAATATCACACGAGCTGCAGGCGGTCAGTCGGTCGGGCCAGGTGAACTGAAAGGAGGCAAAATGCCAAAACAGACAAACAGAGCAGGTCTGCTGCATTCAGCCTCATGCTGCATGTTGATGCAGAAGGACACAGAAGAACTGTGACAATTTTAATAAAAGAAGCCAAATAATAGAAAATGTTGACTTGGATAAAAAGCCACCTATTTTTTTTCTTCTTCTTCTTTTTCCTTCTGTTGTGGGAGTAGCAGCTGCAGGCCTTTATTTTTATCCGACTTTTATTACCCTGTCTGCAGGAAATGGCCAGCCGATCCCATAACACAGCGCCGAGCTGTACAGCGATGCAAATAAGCCAGAGACACATTGTTATTTTCCTCTGAATGGCTCTCCAGCCAAAATAACACGGTCCCAAGAGGCAGCGCTGGCATCCTCACAAAACAGTCTCAGCCACGCCACTCTGATATGCTGTCAGGACGGCGGGGGGATGGGGGGGACACCCCAATGAAAGCACATTATTGCACATCTTCATGTCTCATGGCCAGCATTAACTTCAGAAGCCAATATGTGCTTTTAAAATGGATGAGAGGAACCCACAAGGGTGGAAATGGAAAAAAGAGGAGGCCCCGGCTCGGTGCTGATATACGCAATTCTAAATCCAAATATAATATTTCATCACTGTTAGGCACATAAATTAGGAGGAAGCGTGTCCGCAGTTTAATTCTAAAAAGAGTCCCCCAACTCCCTTTGCCAGAGACTAAATCGCTTTCAGAAGGTTATCAACAAAGTGCCCTTTTTCCCCGAGAAGAAAGTCTTTGGAGCAAGTCCCTGGGTCCATGTTAATCTAACACATCTTTTCTAATTAGTTGCAAGTCCACAACAAGCCATAAAGGGAGAACCTCGACGAAGCCACGGAGAGGAACTTTTGCAGACTTGAAACTCTTAAAGCGGCGTGGAAACTACTGGCTAAAGTGTGACGAGCACACATCTTTGAATATCAGTGAGCAGTGTTGGGGATTTTCTGTCAGGGATAAATAATCCTACAAACCTTATTGAACTGGAACATTCTGAGACTTTAACTCTCTCTCCCCCCGATGCCTCTCTTAACAGAAACTTGTGAAAAGTCTACGTCTGAAACTTTTCACATTCCCACATCACAACCGCGGATGTGTTTCATGAGGACATCGTTTCATATATAGCTGAGGGGTTTTTTGATTTTGTAGATTTTGGAAAATAGAAAATATTCAACTCCCAAATAAATTCCAGACATACTCATAAACAGTTCCATGCAATCCAAATAAATTACATCAAGGTTTGCAATTATAACGTGACAAAGCACAGGGAAGCTTAATAGGTGTGAATACTTTCCTTTCTGTCTGTATGTGGAAACTTCAGGCTATGACTTGGCTTGAGAAAAGCGTTGATTAAAAAACTATCAAGCAAACTCTGATTTATCCTCTCTCACCATGAGCACTTTGGAGGAATTTAAATTCACGCTAAATTAAATCTGTCCCCTGTAAAAATTTGTTTTAATTATATGAATATATTGCATATTACATTACATTTTTTTATGTTAGGGCTTTGCAGCTCAGAGGTATCCTTGTCATCCTTAATTGTCAGAAAATGGGGAGCAAAAGGACCTTTAACTAATTCCAACGCATTAGCCTGTGAATTCACTATGGCTAATTTCGACCTTAATAGTCAGCGGCTATTGCTGACCATGATAGACTGACTGACTGAGCAAACACAAATCCGCAGACACATGGATGCTGATGCTAATATGAGCTAATTAGAGCTCGGGAACAACTAACCTGCAGCAAAACTGCGGCTGTGATGAGAACTCCTCTTGTGTGCCTGACAAGCGGGTATGAGGGAGCAAAACAAAGGTTTTAACCACCGGAAGTTGAGTCTTTGACTTTCTGGCCGACGACGGACAAAAATAATTAGATCACCAAACCGAAATGAGATCAGGAACATCCAAAGTGAGAGGGTGAGGGGGTCAGGAATCTGGGAAGAGCTTAAATTGGAGCCCCTGCTTCTCTGCATCAAAGAGAGTCCCGTGGTAATTAAGTTTGGACATCAGACTGAGACCGCCTCCTGGTGTTGGGCGTTGAAAAAGAGACGCACCGCCGAGCGGACCAGTAGGAATTCAGAGGAAGGACCACGAATTATTGTGTGACCCAGAAACGACCCAGAAGAAGACAGTTTTTCTCATCAGTCTGGCTGGATGGATGAGTTTTTGTTTCTAAAAAGTGACTTTTCTTAGGCCAGTGTAAGTGTGCAAAAACTCATGGATCTGTCCAAGTGTGACGGATCCATGACGAGCTCAGTAAACTCATCGTCGATTCCCTTTAGTCAGGAGACGAAGCTTCATCACGCAGTCAAAGGGCTCGTCACTAAGTCAACTTCCTGTTGACCCCAGTGGTGTAACTTTTACGATCAAACAAACCTTTTTCTGGCTTCACGTCCAGTTACAGAAAACTCACAGCGGTAAATGTTGTATTATAAAATGTCTATGAGGAAATGAAGAGAAAATCTTCTATGGGTTGTTAATATTTGAGGAGAATTATGTCAATAGCTGAGTTTCCATTGCAAAACCTTTGCGTTATTCTGCAAATGTTGAAAAAACAATTTTGGTCAATTTTTTTAAAATTATTTTTATTTTTTACATTTTTAAATAAACCCAACAGATTAACACGTCACTGGCGGAAATTTCTGTGGCTGGTATTTCACAAATTCTGCATTACCTGCATTGACATTGGGAGAAGTTCAGCTCTGCATTGCTTTTTATTTTTTATAGTCTTATCCAAATTTAGGGAGGCAACTGATACAATTTTTTATTTTGGTTTTTCTATAAAACCAATACTTGCCTCTTTAAGAGAAATTTGTCTTAATATTTGTATCTCCCTATTTTCTAAAAGGAAGTTGAGAATCAAGTTGTTTCATGATATCAGTGTGAACATTGAAACTGTATTATTGTAATGCCCTCAGTTTCTAATTTTTTTTTTATGAAACAAGGACACTGGCTAAGCAGAACTGCATTGTCCCCGGTGTTGGTTCTTCATATTTTAGGGGACTTGACGTTTCTGTGCCAGCTTACCAGATGAAAGGCCTCACTGCCTTAATTTGTGCTGAGTCTTTACAGAACGTCATCATCCTTCACCTCGCTGCAGCTCCAGCTCTTATCTTTCTCTTGAAGTCTCCGACTGCAGCCAGTTACATTGTCGGCTGAATGCAGCGTTTGGAACAATGCCCCCTCCGGCATGCCAGATTGTCAAAATTGAAAGAGTGGGGCAAGGATAAATTCCTTTGTGCTGAGTACCTGAATCTCCGACTAATAATGGCATGGATTTTGTTGGTTTCTGAATTCGAGCTGCAGAAAGAGGGAGATAAGAGAGATTCGCTTTATTTTTGTTTGATATCTACAGGAAAAAAAATAGTTTGCCGAACTCAACCTTGGCAATAATGAAAAGGGCTACAGTAGAGAACGAATAATAATAAAATCAACCGATGAGTGCAAGCATGCAATTTAAATAAAAGCTGTTGAAGCTCAGTTTTTAATTATGACTTGAATGATTTAAAGAGAAAAAGCAATGGCTGAAGTGGAAGAGGGTTTTTTTGTTTTGTTTTTTTCCTGCAACGACTCACAAAACCTTCCAAACCTTTTAGACTTTTGCAAGTTTGTTTATCCTCTACCTTTCTGTTTACATTCTTTATCGGCCTACACCATAAATTTGTAAGCACATGGTGATCATAATTTCTGTTTGCGATGCAACTTTATCATTTAATCTTATTGCAATCGCGCTCGTCTATGCGCTGCTCAATGCGATAATGACGCAAAGACAACGGACAATTGCAAGAAAACAGTTTAAGCGGACAACATAGTTTCCCGACTGCTCATCACGTTGAGAAGCTGAGTTTTAAGACAGAACAAAAAAAGATTTTTTGACTATGAATCCTCTATTTCAACAATCCTCTTTGAAGAAATGGCTTCCATATGATTTTCGCTGACACAGAAAAAAAAGCTCTAATGCATAAATTTCATGCTGAAAAGTAAAAGCAAGTCAAGTAGAGTGCTGGTTTGATTCACTGAAATGAGTACAGGTTCTTATCCAACTATTCACAACGCACACTCGCTCTGTAAAGGTGAAATTTAATTAACTGAAACATTTTCGCTTTCGATCATCATCATCTGAGGTTATATTCAAAGGAAGCAAAAACAGCCATTTACTGCATCGAGGAATGGATCACAGTAATAACATCACAATAGTTATTGCAGCAGCTTATGTCTGCACAGTGGCGCAGTTGGTAGAGCTGTTGCCTTGCAACAAGAAGGTTCTGGGTTCGATTCCCGGCCCCGGCCTTTCTGCATGGAGTTTGCATGTTCTCCCTGTGCATGCGTGGGTTTTCTCCGGGTTCTCCGGTTTCCTTCCACAGTCCAAAAA
>CAEGAF010128016.1:0-45081 GCA_903067075.1 Micropoecilia bifurca
CACACACACACACACACACACACACACACACACACACACACACACACACACACACACACACACACACACACACACCAAAGAACATCAGGCGAAAAAAATTGGAGAAATTGCACAATGTATTGTAATTACTATTTATGGTTTCAATTTGCACAATGAATTTCCTGCAAAAGAAAGAAAAGAACCACAGTTTTTTTTCTTTGGAAGAACATGTGATGGATATGAAACATCATGCCCACAGGAACCGGAGAGGTCACATGCAACAGACTCGTTTCCTCAGAACAGAGCGGTAAAGAGTGCATACTCAGCAAACGTCATGAAGGAGTCTGCCTGGACTCAGCTTTTGCTTTGCAAGACAGATGGAGTGATGATAGGTTTCAAACTGACTGAACCATCCCTTCTATAACATTTTATTCATTTCCACTTAGATTTACCAATTTTCTTTTTTTCTCTGTGCCCACATATAAAGACACTACTAAATATTAGACTACAAAAAAAGTAAAAATAAATAAAAATCTAAATTACTATTCATGGTTTCAAATTCACCTCCTTGAGGTCAATTTTAGAACAGAGCAAATATTGTTGCATCATTTCCTCTACTTACACTGTAGAACTGATCAATGTTTTTTTTTTTTTTTAATAAAAGGATTCAAGGATTTTTATTGTCGTACCATTTCACATTTTGCTTGCTTGCAGTACAAAATTGAAACTCAGGTCCCAGGCGCAGAAGTTTAATAAATAAATAATCGAATACTCAATCCTGTAAATGTGTAAGTAAATAAATAAAAAGTAAAAGAGTGATTTAGAAACTAAAGTTCCAGTTTTTATGCTATTAGAGAAGTTACTCTTTTTCTTTTTAATTCAAAAGGTTTGTTCACTGTAAAAAATGTTCTACGTTAATATTTAAAAGCAAAGTAAATCAATAACAAAATAAACTAATATTCCAAAAGTAATAAAAATAAAGTTATAAAAATAAATAAACTAAATCTTCCACTATGTTGTCCAGGTTGTTTTGACTGTATCTGAATCCAGGCTACAGGTTCACTTCTAAAGGGGAAGCAGCCAGCCAGCTATGTTTCAAGTTTTTAACCCTTTCCAGAATCTCCACCCTTGTTTACATGCAGAAAGGAAACATCGAAAAGACCTGCAGCAGAGAAACTGAGGTTCGGTTCGGTTAGTAAACAGCTGCAGTGAGTTATAAGCTGTTCAGACAGGAGGAGAAACCCTCCACTCGTCTCTCTACCTCTGCACGTGGGAGGGGGCGTCCAGGTGCCGTTTTCCTGACACCTGCTCCTGTCAGCGCCCTCCATGGTGTAGCCGCTGAAACATGAGTACACCGCCACGTCCCCGAACTGGAACACCGCCCCCCGCACCAACCCGCTGGCCACATGGAGTGGGGGGCCACAGGACACCCCTGGACAACAGCCACCAGTTACTCACTAAAGTATTTTTCTATGATCTCTCAGTTTTCAACTCGCCGAGGGCGTAATGTTGCAAATATGAAGTCCTGCAATACAACACAGTGATGACATTAAATATTTGTGTTACGTGCGATTACGGCTAACTGGCCCTCGCGTGAAGCAAACTGTGCACGAAACAAAGAAAAAAAGATTTGTGATGATTATATTTTCGTAACCGTTTGTATTTGATTTCATGCAACGTGTCTAAACGCTACAAACATTTGATGTGGCTCAATTGTAGCCTTCTCTGGCCGTTCGGTTTGGACCAAAAGGGACACTGATGGCCTCATGCATACAGGAGAACAAAGGTCATGCAAATGCATGCAAGGATTCATAGCAACATCGGCTGAGCTCCGTATTCAGCCAAAGGTTGCCATAGAGGCGGCCTGTGATCATTTCAGCCAGCAGAACAAAGAAGCAGAGCCTGATGCAGCATCGTTTGTTTTGATTAAGAAAATGAAAAGAGGGAAAGAAGAGGCAGCTTAACAAACCGGCGACATGAGAGAGGAACCGTGAAGGGAGGAGAAGCAGCTGCTGTGAGGTGAGAGCATGCAGTGCTGAGCACAGAGGTATGTCTGCTGTTCACTTTATCACCATGGACAACATGTCCAGTCAACACCATGACCAAAAGCAACATTACTACAGATGTTTCAGGGAAAGCTTGGTTGGTTAATGTAAAACATTTCTCAAATTTCAACCTAAAGTGTTAATTTTATTTCACCTTTATTTGTGGAGGTTAAATAGGGACCAGATTCAGATCAGAATACAAAAGCCAAATAAAAAAAGTAGGAGTGAAAAGTCCATATAAACAAGAAGAATAGAACAGATATGATTATTCCCAATTATTCAAACAACCTGATACATACATTCAAAACAACTGACAAGGAGACAGTTTTGTTTACTGTGAATGATTTCCACTTCAGCCAATTTGTCAGCTAGTAAAAAATGACATTAAATGTTAATATAAGTGTTGGATAATACGACGGCCAGGCAGATAACTCTGTAAAATATATTCAAAAGGTAAAAGAGGAAGACGCTACTCATTGCATTTCCTCGTTTTAGCTTTGCCTCAATTTTAAAACCATCTGGCGGTTCTGTCCAAAGTCAACATGGTGATAATTTCCGCAGGTTTTTGTCATGACTGAAATATTGAGTAACTATTATAGTAAAAGAAAAAACTAAATGAGTACAAATCTGTCTAAAGGTTGTACTGAATCTCTTGGGTGGCAAGGTGCGACCTACTTTCACAAACTGAACTGAGGGGAGTCCAGGTCTGGTCTGGCCTGCAGGTGATGGTGCCACCGCCTTTCACCTGCTGCCCCTTGGGGCAGGAAGCTCGGACTGACTGCCCGACGTGAAACTCTGGCTGGGATCCGTCGCCGTTGGTGTGTTTGATCCACCCAGGGGGAGGCGGGCAAGACTTCGCTGTGAGGGACAAACACCAAAAAAATGTAGTTGGTTTTGTTTTCGTCAAGAAAAAATTATTTAAGATATTTGCCTCAAAAACAGAAATTTCTAGATTTTTATTAAGCTTGTCACATTATATTCAACTGTTGCTAAAAGCCAAAAGGAGGATGAATAGCAAACTTAAAATAAAATCGCTGTTGCGTACATAAATATCCACTTCAAATACAAAAGGTCTCAAACTTATACACACTCCTATCAAATCCAAGTTTTTTTGCTTTTTTACCAGTTCTCGCAAAACATTTTTCTCTTTTAATCCGATACAATGTATCTGAAGAACAAATCCGACAGAGGAAAGAGGAAAATCTGTAAAAAATAAATAAATAACCTTCAATAACCTGCACGAGAAAAATGGTAAACTAAACTAGTAACTGACACTTTCTTGAAGTATTATTTGATTTATTTACAAGCCAAATCTGGAGATGCTGTTATTTTTCTACTCTGCTTTGCTAAAGTTCCCTAAATCCATTAGACAGTGTGGAGATAACTAGTTCACAGATTTCTCTAGCTGATGCCTGTGACTCTGTATTTCTAAAATTTGACAATTGTTTTTGGTGAAATCATTATGATGTTGATGTGAAAGTATGCTTGAACAAAACCTCTCTTCATCTTCAACTTTGTAGCAGACACCTGGCAATTCCATCTACCGAGACAAAAAGTCATTATTCCATCTAAAGAAAATGACAAAACCATCACACGTTTCACTCTGTGGATGGTTTTCTTTCTGGAATTGTGGCTCAGAAGTTCAAGTTTTATTTCAATGAACCAGAACACACTGCTTAGAAAACGGAGTCAGATATTTTCTTTGGAGGAATCTTTAATCTTCTTCATCTGAAGAGAACGGGTCGTCTTCTACATTGTTTCATGTAGCGAACAAACTGCACATGTCAGAATTTCCTGCAGCTTCTTCGGTGTTGCTATTCTAACCCGAAATATCCTTCCTGACCAGTTTCTGTCTTTTCCATGAGGAGAGGAGAAACACGTTTTTCTACTCATCTTCCTTGCAGGTTCACTCAGTTGAGTTTGAAATCAGGAAATATGAAAGCAAATTTTATGTTTTTGGTTGAACAAAGCATTTGTGTAAGGGTGTCCCCACACGCAAAAGGTTCATTTTTATATCCCCATCTCTCATTAAAGGTTTAAATGGTTAACTAGCTGTGTTTTTAGACCACAAAAACCTGGTATTTAATTTTATTATAGATCAGGACACTTTTATTTCTACTGGAATCTGTCTCAATTTCAGCTGCCGTGGATTTGCTGATTTGTTCAAGGAATAGCCCCCGAAAAAAAAGTGTCACAATTATGACTGATGCTAGCAGCCAAGAAAATATTTTTGTAAAAAACAATGCTTTCCTTTTGTGTGCGTACGCGTTGAGAAAATTATTTCCCACCTTGACAGATGGGGAAAGTTGAACTCCAGGTGTTTCCTCCCAGGCACATCACCAGGCCGTCTCCCACCAGGCTGTAGCCGCGATCGCACAGGAACTCCAAAGCGCGTCCAGAGCTCAGGTTGTGCTCCTGCACTCTACCGTGAAGCACCTGTTTGGGACTGTCGCAACCTCTGACCTCTTTGTTGACAACGACGCGAATTACAAGTGTAATCGAAAAGAAGGAAAGAAAAGGTTAGGACTTTGATGGTAAACCACATGTTGAAACTCAAAGCTTGCCCTCCGTACCTGCACATGTAGGTGGCTGCATGTTCCAAGTGCCGTTAGCCAGACAGGTGAGAGTCTTTGGACCGTTGAGCTGCAGCCCCTCATCGCAAACGTAAGTGACGTTTTGCAGATTAGCTCCTCCTGTTTGGATCTGAGCATTTTTCACAAAAGGTGGAGGCCCACAGGAACCTGCTGAGGCTGCAGACACGCACGAACAGATGTCGAAGGTCGAGGTGGGGACTCGAAATTATTCACATATTTCATAATTGAGAGGTTGTGTTAAAGATATCACCGTAGCAACAGAACATCGGGTTATAGAGCATGGTTCAACTTTCCTAAAAATGTAACTTCAATGCGTTTATCTCTTTTTTCTCATTTATATTTTGATCAAAACTGTTGCAGTAATTGTAACATTGAAACAGGAGTATTTAAGGATAAGTTGAGCAACATATTGTCTAGGTATAATTAGTTACTTTTTTGAACTCCGGTGTAATTTAAGACAACTGTTTATATTTATACTGTTCCCATTTGAACTCTGCTCACTGCTCAGACCAGTTGACGTAAAATGCGACATAGTAACTAAACAAACTCCGGCAGATCATTTTTATTGGAGAAATGTAAAAACCTTTCTTCACATGTGACTATGTGTAGAGTACGGAAAAGTTCTTACATTGTCTGTTGATGCTTTGAAACAAAGATGTGAAACAGTGAAATGGTAACCTGCACTTTTCCAAATATTGTCTATTTGAACATAAACTCACCAGCACACACTGGCTGTGCGCCACTCCACGTTCCATCTCCTTGGCACGTCTGGATATTGTCTCCCTGAGATAAAACAGAAGAACAGAGCAAGCTGATCTCCACATTTCAAATCCACTGTGTTTGTATTGTGTATCATAAGTACATGATATTAAAACATTTGTGGGAATAATGAGACACTTAATGTCAGAAATTTGAAATGCAGAGACACATTTCAATGTCTACCTGTGCTGTGGTTCTAAAGAAAGCAGTAATTTAACAGAAGGAAGCTCAAACATTTGCTAGCTGAGACATTTTTAGTCATGAAATGTTAAGCATTTTAAACACAAATAAAGCAATATCAATAGATGGACCATGTTTTAGTACTAGAGCATGTTTGAAAGGAAAACTGATCAGACTGGCCTGCAGGACATCTCTGTGTCAGGAAAAAGAGTCAGCTCCTCCTGCCCCACTCTAACAGCTGAGTGTAAATCATGTGACTTACTGTAATCTGATTCTTTCCCAATAACTCTGAGTGTGCAGCTGGTTAATGGTCTGACACAGCATTTTAAAAGTAGTGCTGGATCTGTGCACACCAATGAAATCATTCAAATTCTACAGTTATTTGGATAAAATGTTAAAACAAAAAACACATTTCTTAATGTTTTTATTTACTATTCCTATTTTCATGGTAGCAGGAACTTGGCAGGTCTTTTAAGAAGAAATGTGTTTTTCGAAATTAGATATAAATTTCTGCCTCTCTTTTTCTTTTGATCTTTCCAGTTGTTGGGACTTAAAAAGTGAACTTATTCTGACAATCACCTTCAGATCAAAGCCAGGCAGGCAGGAGTAGAGCACAAAGTCTCCATAGGTGTAACTGTCACCCTCCATGACACCGTGAAGAAGAGGAGATGGTTTCTCACACATCACCACCTCGCAGGAAACCGTGATGATGCTCGGAGACCAGCTTCCTCCCATCTAACCACAAAACACAAACAACCTAACATTAATTGATAGAAAGAATGGTTACATCACCATAGAACCATCTTCAAAAATACACATATTTAAATGTATGTTATGCTATTTGAAGTTATAATTTGGTTTTCAACTAGGAAGAAAAACCCATCACTACCTGACACTCTGCTAGTGCTGACCCCTGCAGGTAGAAGCCGGTAGTACATGAGAGGGTGATTGTGCCGCCAACAGGAGTGAGCTCTCTCCCATTGATTTGCAGGTGGGGGATGGAAATGTTGGTGGGTAGCAGACAAGGGGCAGGAAGGCACTGAATGATGTGTTTGGACCAGGTACCGTCACTCTGACAGGAAAGAGAAGCTCTACTTGTTGCCAATTTGTATCCATCCTCACATCTGGAGAGCAGGAAATATGAAATAAGACAGAATATGTCTGACATCAATTAGAAAAAACAAAGGTGAGACAGTTATCTACTAGGAGTATGACAAAACATCCGTCTAAAACAAGACGATGTTGTTTTGATGAGCATCACAAAAGATTTTAATACATATTGCAGAAGTAGGGTGAGTATTAACCTGTATGTGACCTGGTTGGGGAAGGTGAAGACGTCGCCCACCACTTGACCATTGGCTACCGCAGGCGGTTTTCCACAGTTCACAGGCTCACAGCGGATTCTGGGTTCCCCCCATCTGCCATCTCTTCCACAGGAGAGGAGCGAGGATCCTTTCAGCAGGTAGCCGGGACGACACATGTAGGTGACCGTTTCAGAAAAGCTGGTCGTGCCGCCCTGTAGTACTGCATTGGCAACTACAGGCGGGGCAACGGTGCATCTCCCCCTGCCACACGCTGGCACCCCGGGACTCCACACGCCTCCCTTTTCGCACACTGCCTCAGAGGGACCCAGCAGTTTGTAGCCTTGATCACAGCTGAACTGAACTCGGTCTCCGCAGGCTCGGCCAGGGCCTGTGACCGTCCCAAACCGAACCTCAGGTGGGGAACAGGCACAAGGTTGGCACTGGGGAACAGAGCCCACCCAGAGTCCCTGAGCTGAGCACCGCAGGACGGGATCTCCGACTACCTCGTATCCTTCGAAACAGACGTACTCCACCACGTTGTTGTAGCTGAACCCTGAGCCGTTCACAAAGCCATGACTGATGTCCTCGGGTGGGTCACAGCTAACGACGTCACAACGCGGTGGGGGTTTGTCCCACAGTCCATCTGACTGACAAACAACTGTGGGATCTCCAGTAAGCTTGTATCCTTCATCACATTCGTACTTCAGTTTGCTGTTGAAACCAGTTTCTGACCCAAGCACACGGCCATTGGGTATAGGAGACGGCCTCCCACAACGAGCTGGTACACAGGAACGGTACATCTGGCTCCAGGTACCATCAGCCTGGCAAACACTTTTAGATGTTCCTTTTAAGATAAAACCAGGCTGACACCTCAGTTCAATTTCCTTATTATAGGTGTACTCTTTCCCTTGGACAGTGAGGTCACTAGGTACTGTTGGGGGACCGCAGGACACTGGCTCGCAGCGTGGCGCTTGACCGTTCCAGTTTCCATCTGCCTGGCAGGCGATGGTGTCCGTCCCCTTTAGGACAAATCCTGGATGACACTCGAAGTGCAGAACTTCAGGGTACACAAAATCCCTCCCATGAGTCAAACAGTTAGCAACAGCACCGGGATCGCCGCAGGATACAGGTCGACACACTGGCTCGTCACTGGTCCAAAGTCGACCGGACACACACTGTCTTACGGGCTCTCCCACCAGCTCATAACCTTCCTCACAAGAGTAGCTGACCACACTGCCAACAGGAGCATGAGTCACATTTATGGAGCCATGCTGTGGACTGGGTGGTAATTCGCACTCTGTTGGGACACACGATGGGGCCGTTCCGCTCCAGCCCCCATCTTCCTGACACACCAGCCTGGTGTGGCGGCTGATGTTGTAACCTCGATGACATCGATACTCAATCAGTGTCCCATGAAGAAAGTTCAAGTCCAAGAGGGAAGCTGGAATGGTGTCTTTTGGAGCAGTGTCCGACTCCGTCACCCTGACGTAGTCTCCAAAGTCAATGTGAGGAGGGAGTCCGCAGTCGGAGGGTACACAAATAGGAATGGAACTAGACCAGCCCGTCTCCTCACAGGTTAGATGATCCTGGCCAACAAGCTGGAACCCTGGGAAACAGCTGTAGAAAATAGTTACGCCGAAACTGTGATCCTGACCCTCCACAAAGCCATTTTCGATTGGTTGGGGAAGAGTGCAGGATATCTGCGTGCATACAGGGGGCTCTGAGTCCCACTCCCCATCAGCCAAGCACTTCAGAGTCTCTGGGCCACGGAGCCGGAAACCACGGTGGCAGGAGTAGGTGGCACTATGACCATACTGGAGCTTTGTGTAAACCACTTTCCCACTGGCTATCTGTTTAGGGATGGAGCATTCTACAGGGCGACACGATGGAACCCCACCAATCCATGCACCTCTGTCTCCACAAAGAACAGTGAAGTCTCCCACCAAGTTATATCCAGTCCTACAGCTATACAGAGCTTTACTGAGGTACATCAGACCCTGGACGTCAACAAATCCATTGGAAATCTCCACAGGCTGAGGACATTCAACAGGGATGCACTCTGGATAAGGAGTACTCCACCGGGAGCTGGCTAGACAAGACACAGAGTCTTCTTTTCTGAAAGTAAAGCCTCCTATGCATGTGTAGGTGATCACCGAGCCGAAAGGGAAAGAATGAGAGGTATTGTTTGGAGCACCAAAAGTCACCTCAGGCGGAGGTCCACAAAACACCTCCTTGCACACCGGAAACGTGTCATTCCACTCCTGAGACGGAGTGCATCGAAGAACATTGGCGCCCTCCAGAATATAGCCATCCTCACAGGACAGCTCCACAGTTCCAGACTCAGAGAACAGGCTCTTCAGGACCAGGTGGCTCTCCTCTAGAGGCGGCTCTGGACACTTGACAGGAGAGCAGCGCGGAGGATTGGGCTGATCCCACTTTCCGTTCTTGAGGCAGGTGGAGACGGGACTCCCTCCAAGCTCATAGCCCTCGTCGCAGAAATATTCCACCTTGCTGCCCACACGGAAGGTGGAGCTCTTGTAGTGTCCGTGGATCACAGCAGGAGGAGGATCGCAGGTCAAAAGGACACAGGCGGGTGGGTCGTTGTTGGACCACTGTCGGTTGGCCTGACAGACTCGCTCTGGCCCGCCCACCAGTTTGTAGCCGGCATTGCAGGCATAAGTCACCTTGTTATTGAAAGTGTATCGCGTTCTGACCTAAAAAAAAGGGAAACACAAACATCCATTAAAATAGCAAACAAAAACAAATTCAAAAGTGTAGTCTGTATTTTCTTTTCTTGTGTACTAACGTAGACGTATCCATTTAGCAGTACAGGCGGGGAGGAACAGGACACAGGAACACAAGAGGGCAGATTCCCTCCCCACTCTCCATTAGCCTTGCAGATCCTCCTCTTCTCCCCTCGAATCAGGTACCCCGTCTCACAGCTGTACGCCACCACCGCTCCAAAGCTGTAGTTGGTTCCTCTCACGTACCCTCGATCGATGCTCTCTGGTTTGGAGCACCTCACCGGCACGCAACCGATCTCAAACGGCGAAGGCTCCCACATGCCTCCTAACAAACACCGAAGCGTGGCGGTGGTATTTAGCATGAAGCCCTCTTCACATTTGTAGCTCACTTCGGTGTTGCTGGCATATTTGGGTTTGTTGACTGAATCCAAAATCCCGTGGGAAACCTCAGGTGGGCGTAGGCAAAAGTTTGCGATGCAGCGAGGGGCCTCCATGCCATCAGGGGGCACCCACACTCCCTGAGCGTTGCACACCATCTTGGAGTTGTTGCTGGCCGTGTATCCATCTGTGCAGTAGTAGCTGGCTGTGTCTCCGAACAGCTTGTGGGTCTCGTGGGGCACAGCGTGGTCCACAGCAGGGGGTGGGCCACAAGAGCGAGGGACACACTGCAGAAAGCCTTCAGTCCATTGGCCAGTGGGGAGACATTCCCTGGTTTCTGGGCCAATCAAAGTGTACCTACAGAGCAAAGCATAAAGGAATGTATAAACTTTTATTTCTCCTTACACTTCAAAGGATTCAGATCCTTTGAAGATTTGACCATTTTGTCATGTTTCAAGTTCATGCTATTGGATTTTTTTGACAGGCTTATTTTGAAGTAGAATTTTTTTACAATTTTTTATAATTTGCAGAACTAACTTTTGCTGCATTTACAGATATTTTGAGGGATGTTTCTTTGAACTTAGAACATCAAATGGCTGCCATTTTGATTTACAGAACAGCTTAGGCTTAGTCAGACCGCATGGAAAGCATACGAAAAGATCCATGAGAATATTGCAGGTTCTTTGCATTGTTGTCGAGACTTTGACTAGACCATTCTAATGTAAGAAAATGTGCTTTGTTTTGCTCTAAAGTGTAGATTAAATCAAATAACACGGTGAAGAGTTTAAATCGCTCCATTGTAGCCCTGGTTAATGTCAATTCAGTCATTTTTTAAGCTAATCAAGTGTTGATTTGATGTAGCAGATCCACGTTTACCCTTCTTTGCAGACGTAGTGAACTTTATTTCCCACTTCATAGTTTTCTCCAACAATCACTGCGTCTTTAAGTGCCGGCGGCTCGTTGCACAGGATGCTCACACAGCGAGGAATGGGCCGGCTCCACTCGCCTGTCGCTTCACAAACCACTTCCATGGAGCCCTGTGGTCTTTGCAACAACATAGAACTTAGTATGGTCACTTGTTTAACGAGGTAATTTACTGCAGTAAAAGAGACGTTGCCATCTGTAATTCATCCATACCTGTATCCCTCAACACAGGTGTATTTAACAGTAGAGAGGTAGGTGTTTGTGTCGAGGACATAGCTTGCATGCTCCACCGTCGGCGGTCCCCCGCAGGTCACCGGGTAACAGATAGGTGGCGCCCCGCTCCACCTCAGAGTCGAGAGACAGTGGAACTCGTAGGGCATCTGAGGCAGGAAGCCGTTTTTACAGCTGAGAGGCAACAAACAACAAAACAATTTTCCTTTTCTGCAAAATGTAAGACCCTTTGTTGGATTAATGTTTGTCACAGTGACACACAGTATGATGCACGTGGTACCTGAAAGTCACCTTGCTTCCAAACGTAAAGTTGTTTCCTGCCATGACAGAGTTTTCAGGGATGCTTGGAGTTGGGCAGGAGAGAGCTGCAGAGAGAAGATGGGAAAAATTATTAATACCTCCTTTTTTTGCTTTCATAATTGCAACTTTTATGTTAAGATATCTGAGCCTCGCACAATCAATTTTTCATTAGATTAGTCGTCTCCGAGACGGCTTGCATCATTTATGCACCACAGCATTTTCCATTCATTGTAAACATCTTAAAGAGACGAGCTGCTTCAATTCAGGGTGGTGCTCAAAAGCAAAACTGGCTCACATTTGTTTCCTCTCATAAACATGGCTTTAACGTGCCTAGTCACAAATAGAAACGTTGTTTGTTAATATTATTATTCAAAGATAGAAAACCCCCCAGCAGCAATTATAAAATTATTGCATTTTCCACATGATATAAGTGTTATTGCTAATGTAACATGAAGCAGTCAAAATCATGTTGTGAGTAATATGTGCTTTTGAAAGAAAAACTGTGGTCAGCATGACAGCAAAAAGACTAAATGGGCCGAATACATCAGAGAGGCACTTCCTGTGAGTAACACTGTGGCGTCGAGCCAAGATGGAGACGCTGCAGTGGCTGGGAAAGGGGACAGGAAGAGAGCTGCTCATGTAATCCACAATTCATGCAACTCAAATAACACAGACGGTGAATCTATCGCTGCGTATCTGTAATATCACAATAAATCTAGAAATAAGTGTTTCTATATCCTAAAGTGTGTCACATATCCAAATTTCCACACAGTCACAGCTCTAAACTGTAGTCTTCAGGGTTGACAGACTTGTATAATTCAATGCAATTATCAAATTTAAGTACACATGGAAGCCTGTCTATGCATTCATTAAACTATAAATGTGCCTGTTTTATAACTGAGAACACAGAAACAGAATAACTGCATTTAAATGTAAAAGATCAATAATCTGCGTGAAAATGTGAAGAAAAATGGCTCCCCTCTCTCGTGGTATGAAAGTAAAATAGATATGAAACTATTTACCTGTAAAATTATTCATCAACCCTCGCAGATTTATAGCTAAAGTTACTTTTCATTCAAGTCAAGCCCCATTATGTTCTCAGGGAATATAATGGGAATTTCTCAAAATATAAAACAATGTAGAACAAGCATCAATTTAATCAATACTAGCTATATTTTTAATATTTTCATTTTGTAAACTACAATTTTCATACCTTTCTTAATAATCTTTACAGCCACTAAGCCCTTTTACTGTTGATCAGTGATTTACTGGTTTGCCTTGGTATTTTTAATAAATAAACTCCACATTCATTATTTACCCTTTTAATCTTCAGTCTAATCCACTAATATTACTTCTGGTTAGAAGATACATGTTTGTAATAAAAATATAATATAATAATCTCAAGCTTAACTTAAGTAATGTTGACTTATTTGAAGTGAGAGGAAAAATGTCCGTGGTTTAAAAACCTGCAGCTCTCACCTCTGCAGTAAGGGGCAGGATGGTCCCAGGTTCCTGACTCCAGGCAGTGGAGTTGTGAAGAGCCAATCAGCTCATAGCCGCTGTCACAGCCAAACCCCACAGCGCTGCCCACCAGGAAGCTGCTGCTGCTGCCGTCTCTGTGACCAAACTCTGGAGACCCAGGGTTCTGGC
Organism: Micropoecilia bifurca; assembly: GCA_903067075.1. Lineage (NCBI taxonomy): Eukaryota > Metazoa > Chordata > Actinopteri > Cyprinodontiformes > Poeciliidae > Micropoecilia > Micropoecilia bifurca. The sequence continues at coordinate 13,089 of CAEGAF010128016.1, forward strand.
ACTTCACCGGCTCTGAAAACATACAATCACAGGGTTTACAAATTTTTATTAAAGTTGGAAGCACGACTCGAGGTTATCTCATGATTTTCTGGCATCATAACTCATCTGCTAATATTAAGCACGGAAACCACGGCGACGTCGTACCTGTGCAGTTCTTGCCGTCTCCGGTGTACGGGTGAATGCAGGTGCAGAAGTACGAGCCCTCCGTGTTCTGGCAACTGGCGTGATCATCGCAGTCAGACCCCAGCGCACACTCGTCCACATCTGAACTCAACACGCATGAAGAGACGGGCAGAATGAGTCAGACATTTTGTCGTTTTGCAGTTTTGCTGCCAACGTCAGATGAGCGTTGTGTCTTTTTACCCAGGCAGGCGGGTGGATGTCCTCCCCACTGGCCGATGTTGCTGCAGTGCACCTTGGCGTCTCCCAGCAGGTAAAAGCCGACGTTGCACTGGTAGACCACGGAGCTGCCCGCTTGGAAATCCGAACCCTGGTACAAGCCGTTCTCCAGTGGGCGAGGAGGTCGGCATGACACTCCTGCAACACACGCAGAGAAAGAAATATACGAGTTCAGAACCAAATTTTTAGCTGGAAGCTAATATAATGTTGGGATTATGTGAGCAAATGAAAGAGTTCTAAAACCAACCAACCCCAAATAGTGTAATCAAAGCATGAAACTACATGTTAATATATTTACTAGAATTAATGTTTTAAGCTCCGTTTATCATTTGTGCATTTTTATAGCTTTTCCAGTTTTAAATGACCAATAAAGAGAGCCATTTGCAATAAGAAGCAGAGGTTTTGGGCCTTACTTTCACAGCTTGGAAGCGGATGGCTCCACTCCCCTTTGTTCTGACACTGCAGCACCGGCTCCCCCACCAGGTAAAAGCCAGGATCACAAGACAGGTGCACCTGAGCACCGGGGCTCACCTCCACGCTGGAAGCATGCAGGTGGGACACGGCACTTTCCAACTTAGGGCAATCTGCAGAAACAGAAACCCGTTCTACCCATTCACCACCAGGCTTAATGAAGCTCTCCTACAGTCCTGTAACTACTTGATAAATCTCTCCTACCAGCACAGAATATACTGTTGAGGTTGACTTTGACTCGGCCTGCCACACCACTGAGAAAGTCGGGCCAAGCCAGGACGTTTCCTCTGTGGGTCACGTGGGAAGCTGGACAGCTGCTGGCCAGAACCTTGATCTGTTTGTTCACAAAAAACTGATTTAATTGTACATAATTCAAAGTTAGAAACACAAAACTGCATCTTTTGTACTTTAATCTATTTGTGTCACAGCGTTGACTGTGAAGAGAGAAAGTCTGACGTTTACCTGTTGTGGAGTGAGAACTCGATCCCAGATGTTGAGCTGACTGATGGATCCGACGAAAGACTCGACAGGGTTGAAGCCCTCGCCTCTCTGATCTTGGTCCTGTCCCAAAACGAGAGCCCCGCCGCCTGCAGGACACGAGCAGCACCGGGGTTAACGACTTTACGGTAAAACCCACAAACAACTACCCAGAAAACAAAACGCGTTTGAGGAAAGAGTCCAGGCTGAGGATAGCACTACACCTGGGATAGTGGTGCCAACTGACAGGCCTTTGCCTCCATCTGAGGGCTTCCCGTTGATGTAAATCCTCCAGTCGCCGTCCCAGCTCCTCCACGAAACACCGATGTGGTACCACTGACCCGTGTTCACGGCGGGGCAGTCGGTGATCCGCTCCTTACCGTTCACATAAAGCACCCACCTACCGTCAAATCAGACGGGGAAAAAACAACAGTTAAAGATGGACAAACAGGAAGTTTAAACTGATGCTTTTTCAAGATGGTTCTGCGTTCCTGACCCGTTGTAGTCGATCAGCAGGAAAGCATTGTCGCTGCCTTCTACGGCGTAGGAAACCGGGGTGCCGTAGTTGGTGACATCTGTTGACTTCATCCAGAAGGAGCAGGTGATTTCTGTCAGCGCCGGCATCACTCCGTCCATCATCACGTAACCATGGATACCGGACACCTCAAAGTCCAGGTTGAAGGCTGAGGACATCTCTGAGGAAACGGCAGAAAATAATAAGCAAACCATTTCTGTGTTCAATATGAATCCCATTCAATAGTAAAGAGAAATAAATGATGAATTTAAGCTCTAAAGCAGAAAAACAATAGCAAGCACAACTGATGTAGTATCAAATAAATTAAAATTGTATCTTTAAATTAGATAAGTAGATAAATAAGATGAAATAATGTTATTTTTCCCCAAAAATCAACTGAGCATATTTAAACAAAAATTTTCAACATATGAAATAATAAAAATGCAATTAAATAAAAACCTAAAAAGAGCTAAAAAAAGAGTAAATTTGATCAACTATGCCCTTTAAAAGTGTCATGTTGCGTTTCCCTCAGTTGCCAGGGTGTTGTGGCATCTGTCCTATACAGTAGTACCTGTCTCACACCTGGATCCGTTGAACCCAGGGAGGCAGCGGCAGCTGTAGGAGCCCAGACCGTCAAAGCAGCTGGCTCCGTTCACGCAGGGGTTCGGGTTGCACTCGTCCACATCCACCTCGCACAGCCGGCCTCGAAAGCCCTCCACACACTCACACCTGGACGGTCAACAAGGACGTGCAAAAGTTTTTAAAACTCTGGTCCTTCTTAGTCTTTCTAAGCACAGTTGCATGCAAGCATTGAGCTACTATCGTGACCCAATACCTGAAGCTATTGACGTCATCCATGCAGGAGCCTCCGTTGAGACAAGGGAAGCTGTAGCATTCATCAATGTTGATCTCGCAGCGATCCCCGGAGAATCCAGCGGCGCAGTTGCAGCTGTAGTCTCCCGTCAAGTCTTCACACACTCCTCCGTTCAAACATGGGCTGGACAGACACTCGTTGATTTCAAGCTCGCAGAGAGAACCTGTGGAAATTCTTCATTTTTATTTTAAGATGGTGACCGTTCCCCAGGGCTGCTAGTGTCTGAATGTGTTGATAAAACAAACTCCTAAAATATTCATAAATAACTGTCTCTGCTTTTTATAAGTTCTTCTTAAAATGAAATATGATCAGTCCCTCGCAAATGTTTTTTTTTTGCAATAAAAATCAAAGATTTTGTGGTGCAAATGTAGAAATATTTGCAAGGAATTCTGTAATATTTGATTTGAAATAAAGCCACAATTATGAATTATCGAAAAAAAAGAAGAAAAAGGCAGAAATTTGCTGTTTTTACATAAAACAAAAAAACCTAAAAAATAAAATAACAGAAACTGGAGAAACTATTTGATTTAATTTGGCAGTGTTCTGATAAAAGCTGCTTTGATTTGATTTTTTAAATAATCTTCAACTGTTATCTTGAAGCCTCTTTTCATGTGTCCCTCTGGAGTTTAAAGGGCCACAAAGGAAGCTATGGCGGACCAGGTTTGGCCCCTCAGCCTTGAGTTTAACACATGAGCTCTAAATTCGATAAAATGGAGTGTAATTTCACACAGGGCGTAAAACAGGCTCCCTGTTCTTAACAGCAACTTTGGGGAGCCAACTTCTTATTAACTACAAATGCATACAAACATCAGAAAACATGCTGGTGTTCACATGTCATCACTTTTTAATGTCACCATGGATCAAAAACTGTTACCAGCACTCAAAGTGAATTAGTTCAGATTGATGAACAGAAAAGTGCAGCTTTTGTTTGAAAAAGATTTTTTGTAGATATATAAACGTTATCATGAACTGGAAGTGAAGTCCAGCTGATTTAATGCCTGTTTAGGACCAACCTGTGAAGCCCTCAGCACAGCTGCAGGAGAACCTATTGACCTCGTCCACACACAGCCCTTCGTTTAGACACGGGGAGGAAAGGCACTCGTTCACCTCGCCCTCACAAAGGGAGCCTAAATCAGACAGAAAGCCTTTCATAACCTTCAAAGTATCAGTGAAGGCTTTTTTAACAATTGTTTTGTAGCAACAAATTGACAGCGTCGATACCTAAAAAGCCAGGTTTGCACTGACACTGGAAGTCCCCCATCCCGTCCCTACACAGGCCTCCGTTCTGACAGGGGGCGGAATCACATTCGTTTATGTCGACCTCACACTTTGCACCTTAGGGAGAAACATCAGCAGCGTCAAAGCAGTGGCGTCACAGCGACGACATCTGATATCTGATGAGAGGGATTTATTTACTTACCTGTGAATCCAGGCATGCAGGTGCAGACGTATCCTGCTCCGACCTCCTCACATGTCCCCTTGTTTTGACAGGGATTCAGGAAGCATTCATGGAAAACCTGAAGAAATAATTTAATTTAAAGGAATATTTATGGTTCTAGGCATTTCTCAGTTGCTATTTCTTTTCAGAGAAGTTCTAATAAGTATGAAAAATTCAGTGGTAAAATATTTGACCACCTCAGGATAATGTATCCTGGTAGAGGTGCTTGTTCTGCCAGTGGAACAAGATATTTTAACTTATAATACGGGAAAAATGTCTTGTTCCACTGGCAGATTATTTCACTTCAAACAAGCTCCTACATTTTGCTGAAAAGTTACTTGTAACTTAGTTTTGTCTATTTCAAGAGGCAAGACAAACCACTTAGGCATGCAGTGTCTAGCTTTTAATGTCTAGCATTAAAAGCTAGACAAAAGGGTAACACTTTATTTGATATTTGTGAATAAGACTAACATAATACTGTTGTAAACGTGACATAACCTGTCATGAACATGAAAGAATATTTCTGAATGTTTACTACTGCTGTCATGAAGTAAATAATGACACTTTTAATACAAAGTCAATTAAAATGGCCAACTTTGCATTATAGGTGTCATTATCTACCAAATGACTCTTCACGACATAAACATTCATGAAGGTGTGATGTCATGTTTATGATCGTGTAATGATCTTATGCACACCCTTTCAAATAATCATTTATGTAACTGTCAGCAGATATTTGGTTAGTTTTTGTGTTTTTTCAGGGATACACAACATATTTCTAAAGTTTTAGAATATAATTTAATCTTAGAGTAAAGCAGGTTTTAAGCTCTAGACGCGTTGCATTTTGTAGCAATATAGGAATAGGTGGCAATTGAGACTAAATTTAACACTTTCCAAAAGGATTTGAAGACATGACAGGAATAGATGAAAAACAAAATGTCCTCAATGTTTTCATTTCACAGTGGCAAGACGAGAGTGAAAGCAGGTTTTTATTTTGATCAATAATCACCTGACTGCTGACTTGGTAGTCCTCGACGACCTCCACTTCTGGAGCAGGAGTTACGCTCTCTTCCTTAGCGAGAAAGCTTGAGCTAAAACCTGACAACGACACCCAGAGAACGTAAAATGTAAGCAGAGAGAAGTCTGTAAAAAAAAAAAAAAAAAAGAGCCTCAGTGGGAGGTTTCAGATTTTGGTGCAGGGCAATAAAACTAACTGAAAAGGGGCCAAAAGTCAATGCTCAATTTACTGCAAGTCGCCCCCGTATTTGCCGTCTGTGATCAACTCCTTCTCGCTACATGCTGTCAAATTAATGCAAAAACCGTCATAAAAAAAAACAACTTGCCATTAGCTGGAAGGCTGGCAGACAAGCCAGGAAAAAGGTCTGAGTTTAAATTCATAACTGGCGCTTTGCTGTAACCACTGTTCATTTTTGCACTTAGGCATGCAGTGTGGTTTATTTTCTATTGCTTCACAGCAATAAAAACCTTATTATTACCACGTCCCCTGATCCTGCTCAGTAATCCTGTTTCCAATTGGATTGAGCCGTCAAGAGACAGATCAGCCACCACACAAGTGGTGTCGTACATGGGAAAGGCTGACACAAAGCAGTTCCTTTACAGCAACGTTGACGTAACTTGGCTCTTTCTACAGAGAAAGTTAATATAACTCACATGTCAGCCTAACACTGTACGACATGGTAAACCCACGAAAACCACTTTAATCTTCTGGATTTGTCTTACCTGGTTTTTCTTTTCAAATTACAATCTGTACACACAGTAAGAATGATATAATCTTAAACAATTTGGTAAAACCAAGATGATGTCATGGCTTTGAAGGCTCCTGACAAGTTAAGACAGAATCAGACTTTACCAGAGGCTCTCCTGTCCTTTTGAGACAAGATGGAAGCCAAAAGAAATCAGGAAGAGAAAAGTGGAGGTGAACTAGTCTGGTGCCTCGTCGTTCTGTTCAGGAAGGAGATGGGTACTGTGTCCCAGAAGTGAACGTATTTTTGTGTGAAATGTGAAAATCAACTCCAGAACAAAACCATATGACTTTGTGAAGATGCTGGAAGATGTCTGAGGCTGGTAAATGACTCTAGCTGGTCTCCTATTGGTGCCATTACTACCAACCTGAGATTACAAGCTGCAAAAGCTCTCAGGGACATCTTAAACTCTTTAGTGTGCATCACAAAATAGACTGAAGAAGTCACTCAAGACATGAGCCTGGGAATTGAAGCGTGGGCATAGATGGGTCTTCCAAATGAACAATGATCCTAAGATTACTGCTAAAGTAGTTACACCGGAAGATAAAACATGTGGTTTTGTTGAAGGTCCTCAACTTCTACTAATAAAGACGATAGAAAGACCCCCTATATAACCTGACAAGGCCAAGTTCAGTCATTTGTTCACCAAAACTGTTTTGTGCCAGAAAGACTTACTGGAGCAGTGCTGTATGCTGGATGCCCCGGTTATCGTGGTGGTCCCATAGAAGGGGCAGGACAGGCAGTACGAGCGTCCATGATCGGGTTGGTAGTAATCCCTCGGACACGGGTAGCAGGGAACCAGACCGGTACGGGAAAAATGACCCGCCATGCAGGGAACTGCGAGGAGGAGGAAGAGGAAAATGAGAGAGATTCAGAATTATTAAAAAAATGTCCAAGATAACCAGATGGTATCATTCAGTGAGACAAATCCAAACTGAGGCCTAATGTTTATATAAAAAACCTATTTTATGATTTTTATAAAATAGTTTTATAAAATTAGCTAAATTACCAGGTTTATCCATCCGTATTTAAGGCAGGAATCAAGTCAAACTCTAAAGAGTTGAAGATGATAAAGCTACAAAGTGCACCAGTATTGTCAGACTGCCTCACCTCCACACTCTGTCTCATCCACTGCTCCTCTGGTGACAGTGGAGGTCCCACCAGGACAGACTAAACATTTCCTGGCACCATAACCAGGCTGAAAGTGACCCAGTGGGCAGGACTCGCAGATCTCCAGTCCATTCAGTGAGTTGCTGCCAGGTTTGCATTGCCCTGAAGACACACACACACGTCGCACCATCAACAAAACAGAAAACGCTTTACTTTTATTTATGAGAACAAGCTTAAAACAAATTATTTTACTCCTAACTGATGGTCAAAATGCTGACTGACAATGAAAAGTCTGAGGTTTGTCCTCAAACACACCTTTGCACTCGGTGACACTGCGGGAGTGCAGATAGGCTGTAGATGTTCCTTCAGGGCAGGACTTGCACTCCAGCTGACCTTCCTGGTCTTGGTAGGAGCCCAACCAGCAGCTCTCACACTCATTATGCTCCAGAGAAAAATACGTACCCACTGGACATTGGACTGCAAAGAAAAGGCTCACACTTAGCGATTTCCAGGAACACATAAATCTTGCACGGCACTATTAGTCATGCTGTGAATGTAGTGTGCATAAAATGTAATTAATTTAAGTCAGAATATTCCTTTCTTCAAGCTTACCGCACATTCTGCCTTTGAGCACCGAACCTGGCCTGCAGAACAATGAGGCCTTTTTGCTCTCCAGTGATTTGGGATCAGAAACAATCATCTCTGAGGAGACATGGTAGCTGGACAGCGGCTGTTTGGCCAGCGTTCGTTTCAAGCGATTGGTGAGCTGCTCGAGCGTTCGCAGGAGCCTCTTCTGATTGGCCACTTCGACTGAGTCGTTCCTCGACAGAGGCAAAGGGATGCTTGCTGGGAGAACGGCCAAAGATTAGCGCATTGACAACAGACATATCTTGAAATAAACCTTTAAATGCAGATGACATCTTCATGCGTATTGCTTAGCAAAAAGCATGTCTGTGCAATTTGGAGGTGTGTACGCTTCTGCTGTCCTATTCTGTGGTGCACCACTGGTCTGCACCAAAATGGTTAGCAATAAGATTTGTTTATGCTCAAAACCGTCACGCCAACATGCGCCGTGATGAACCAAATTCAAAATGATCTCTTACAGTTTCCCTAAACACACAGAATGTTGTTGTACCTGTGATGTTGAAATAAATTTGGATCTTGTGGTCTTTGGTTGGACCTCTGATCTTCCTGTGCCTCTTGGAGCGCTGCCTCACGCTTCCGTCTTGCTGCCGACTCGGGAGCTGTCGGGTGCCCGTGGCAAAGCCCGACTCAAAGTAGGCGTAGTCCTGCGCCCCCTGAGAGCCCCAGCTGTTGGCCCAACCTCCTGGTGCTGTTTGTGAGGCAACAAAACCAAACAATCGACTGATGATGCTTCAGGTTAGATGTTTGGTTTTCAGTAAGAACATCTACAGATGCCTACCAATTGAAAATCCGTTCTCATAGTCGTAGTTGTACTCCAGACACTGACCCTGGGACATGACCTCCAGCTTGCAGGTGATTTCATCACTGCTACAAATGGAGGGAAGCTACAGAGAAAAGGAAAAGGCGGTTAATTGTGCCGTGTGTGTATTTCTGTGAGTTTGCATGTACTGGTCCTCACCATGCTTCCCAGTTTGGCATTAAAATGACCAGCAAACGACTTGACCAGGTCTGTGTCGTCACATCGAGATGCTTTAAACAGCATCTCAAACGGTTTATACCCGTTGTTAGCTATGCGGTTCACTGAAACGGAGAGAAAAAAGGCGATGTGATATTTTACCCCATTGAGTGCAATTTGATCATGAACTGGAGCCGCAGTGGCTCAGGTTCAATACCCTACTCAAGGCACATTTTATCATTTTACCATTCATAAAATGTTCCAGACGTCTCAGAAATATCTCAGTGTACAAATTTGTAGTCTGTAAAATGCACAGATAGTTCAGCATGAGCTGCACTCACAGGAGCAGTCTGGTCTGTCTGAAGAGTACGGCGGCTCCCAGACGCCGTTGTAGGCACAGAAGTAGCTCTGCACCGCGTCTTGAGCAAAGCTGTAGCCTTCTTTACACTGAAGAGTACAATTAACACCCTCCTCTTCCTCAGAGCAGATGAACTCTCCGTTCACTGGGACGTACGGTTGCTCACAAGTGGTCCCTGGACAAGATAAAGAACAACATTAAATCCAACATAAAAAGAGATGGGACGCTTCTCCTTGGATATGAATTTTAAGAAACATTTATTCCAGTAAATGTGAGCAGCAGGGGCAGTGTGGGTTGTTTTCTCAGGATAGGACCACCTTAGAGTCCATGGACACTTTCCAGCAGGACTTTGTTTCTGTATTAAATGTTTTTTATTTGTCCTGTGTAACAAATTATCTAATTTTCACCATAAAATCTACTATGTATGTGTAATGAATACCTATATTGTCATGTATACTTGCTTTCCTGAATAATTTAACATTTTTAATGAGTTTCTAGTTTATTGAGATGCCCTTATATACTTTCAACAGGTAGACCTGGAAAACAGGAACACTTTAAATACACTATTGTTTTATCTTTTTAGAGACATAAATGTTTGTGCAATAGTGTAATTTTCCATCCATCAATCCATTTCCTTTACACCCTTGTCCGTTAGTTGGGTACAGTGTAATTTTAATTTAGAGAAATGCAATTCAAACAGGAAAATAAAATAAAAATTGCCATGGAATAAAACAGATTTTTAATTCACACCTTGCACAGTTACTGTGAGGTTGCAGATGCGGCTGTTTCCTGCTGTGTCCGTTGCAGTGTACTGGACCACAGTTTCTCCTACTGGGAACAGCGAGCCTGGTTTGTGGCTACTGGTCACAGTGAGGCGACCACCTGTGGAGCAAAAAAAAATAAAAAAATCCAATAAACCAACACTGAGTCACTGTAATCATTCATATAAAAATCCAAACTCCACAACCAGAAGCTGTATTAAGTTACTCTTCATCAAACATGCTTTTCTTCACGTCCTGTAGAGGGCAGGCTTGGGATTAGGTTGAAGGTAGTGAGTCACTCTTGTAGGTAGACTATAGAGCTTTATACAAATACATTACTTGTGTCTGAAAGAATGGAAATCTACAAAAGTTGTTAGAAAGTAGGAGCTGAAGCACAGCGCCATGTTAGTGTGGTGGTGTGTGTGATGCTTCGAGGTTTGTCTGCAGGCCAGAAACGGGCTGTGGGAACGAAAAGAACAATGAGCACATCTGTAAGAGCGAGAGACACAAGACGCTTTGAGAGAAGGGAGGGATTTGCCTTTCGCTTGACTCCGGTCCACCTCCTCCATTAACGGCGGCAAATATCGTTCCAGAGGGACTGGCGCATGTCTGGAGTCTCCCTTTATGTTCAATTTTAGTGCGTGTGTTTGTATGTGCACGTCTAACGAGTCTTGACTATAAATACAGTTGGCATCAGGGTGTGGGCCTGGAAAAACAAAACACTGACGTCGAAGCAGCGCTGCGCTGACGTCGTGTGGACCCGGAGTGGCCGCAGCAGTAGCAGTCTGTTATTAGTGTGCATGTGTGTGTGTGTGTGTGTGTCGTTTGATGGGCACCTCCGCAGACAGGTGGGAAGTGATTACTTTGAATTGTTTGTGAGTGGGATGTGAGGTTTGGGGCTCTGTGCTCGTTAACTCATGAGAGCGCGTTGGTGTCAATAATGTGCAAACAGAGAGTCGGAGTCAGCAAAGTCGAGCTGTTTTGGAACAGCTGCAGTGCCAAGAGAAAACGTCCAATATTTAGTCTGTTTGCTAGACTGGCCTTCAAGCACTGCTCTGCTGGAAGATTAGTCTGAACAGATTGTTTATTAGATCGTCATAACAATAGCAGGTGTCCAGCCCAGCGCTCAGCGTTTTAAGAGAACATCTGGATCATTTATTTCAATGCGCCGTGTATGAAACCGATCGTTTTGCCACTCACTAACGGTTTTTAGAAGCACAGCTATGAAATGAAGCTAACAGGATCTTTGGTATGTTCAATACAGTGACATTGTGACCATGTTCAAACATCAATAACTGCCTTTACTTGTCTGCAGCTAATTTACTGGGGACTTCAGTTTCTCCAAACATTTCCAAATAGATCCGTCTCCCATTGCTACTTTGGAAAACTCTGTCAACCCAGACAGTTTTCAACATGGACATTAAAAAGCAGACACAACATTGGCTAATTATGGTACGTTCATAGCAAACGCGTTTTGAGCTTCTGGCGTGGTGCAATTTGAACCGTTTTGATTTTGCTATTGTTAAAATCTAAAAAAAATGAATTATTATTACCAGGACTATACAGAACCTGGGGATATGCTGAGACAACATGCAGGACACCAGCCTGTGAGGAGTGGAGTTATATGGACCGGGCCTGTCGTATATGCATGGTTTATACAAACACACAACAAAAAAACAACTTCTACATCACTGAATAATCTTTAGAAGATGTTTGGTGCCAACAAGACAATGAACAATTAAACGGCAAGTCAAAATCACTTCAGAGATAAAAACAATACACCAAAAATACAGTCTTGGAAATACAAAAAGCTACTTTATCATGAACTTTCTGCTCGTACAGAACAACCTCTAGATCTACAGTCGCTCTGTGCGTTTTCACTCAAGCTACTCGATGCAGATCCTGTTAAGCCAGGCTTGTTTCCTAAAAGTTGTCAAAAGTACTTCCTTCGCCTCCAAGCACAAAAGTAACATTTTTCAAACCTTCACACAAAGGGTATTTTATTGCTCTAAAATGTAGCTGCAGCTATATTTTCCCAGGTTAACTCTTCTTTAACTTTGTGTTCCCAACATAAACCATCTCACAGTTTAGCACAGTATTTCCCATGACCATTTTTAACATGAATTTCTATAGTTTGAGTTGAGAAGGAAGGACAACAAGAAGGTGCTACTTTAAACACGAGCAATTTTTGATGCAATTTCTGTGTTAAAAAATTAACTGCATGCTTACATAAAAATGCTGTGATAAAGGTATAAAACAAATACAGGCTCTGTTAAGGTCTTTGTTTTTCTACATGTTTTATTTCCACATAAGCATATCAGGCTTGACTGGCCTATGAAATATGTGCACACATGGTCTGAACTACAGTCATGGGAAAAAGGAAACATTTTTATGACTGTCAGTGCAGTCATGGAAATAACGAAGTCCTCCTTTAATGCTTCGATAATATTTAAGAGGGAAAGAGGCAATCATGTTGTACTAATTACCTGTAAAGCAGAACCTGATCATCAGTGACTGAAACCACTTGTTTAAGGCAGAAGTTTATGCAGTTTACTGGTTTGGAGAATGAAAAGGTGTTTTGCTAACACAATGTAAAGACAGAAAGACTTTGGCAGAGTCAATTTCAAAGTCATTGAGAACGATGTTTGCGAGTTGAAACCATTTAGAGCAGCTGCTCATCCTCCCAGGAGTAGAAAAAAACTCCTTGATCGCAGTAAAAGTTCTGAAACAACATCCACTGCACTGAGGAGACCAATCTGGAAAAAACGCCTCATAGAAACAATGAAACATGGTGGAATGGGAGTGATGATTTGGGCTTGTTTTGCAGCTTCAGAACCTGGAAACCCATCAATCACTGATTCCAACATGAACTCCTCTGAAAGTCAAAGTGTTCTAGAGTCAAATGTCCAGCAGTGAAAGGTCAGCTCATGAAAAAGAGACATTATCCAGAACAGAATCGCAGAAAAAGAAAAAAATTAAGACGTTGCAATGGTTCGGTCAAAATCCAGACATCAACGCAAGCTCAATTGTCCAAAAACTTCGATAAACTAAAGAAACATTGAAGATTTGAGTAAAACTCCAACATAATGAAAAGATAGAAAACAAGTTCTGAGAATGATCAATATCATCCATTCCAGACCGAAAGGGGAGCCGACGATCCAGCCAAATTTGCAGCACCGTGTTTCTGCCACAATTTGTGCTTTCTGAAAGAGGAGCCAATCTCGGGTTATTACGGTAATTTCACCCCCCTATTAATAGATGGTAAACTGTGAAAATAACTTGCTAGATGTTGGATAAATGGGCAAATATATTTACTCACAGGACATTTACGTAAAATTAAGATGAGCAAAAATATCCAGGTGGAGATTTGAAACTTTAGATCTTAAAGAGTTAAGGGGGATTCTAACTAGTTATAGAGCATTTAATTGGTATGGATGTGTATTTTGTTATGACAAATTAAAAATATCAATTAAAAACACGTAAATTTATAAGAAGAAAATTCAGAACAGTAGTGAAATTGTAGAGAATCACAGTAGACCCATTGATGCCATGATTAGAAGCATAAACAGTGACTGCAGTGATGATTTCCTGCAGGTATTCAGTTAGGAGGACTGTGCTGCTGCAGGACCCATCCATTGTCCTCATCCACTAGCCATGCAGGGTGGGGGCTGGCTGCCTGTCTCCACTGAGCAAGAGGCAGGACACACCCACAGCTCACCAATCTCCAACATATTCAGACATGGGAAATTAAAGTTTGCATTACAGTTCATACTGTTATGCAAGAAGGTATTTGCAATGCTGCCATGGTAGTTAGATTTGCATGAATAACTTGTAAAGACTTTATTTTAGAAGTGTTTTTGCAACAATGTACTTTTTACTTTTACTTGAGTAATTTTGTTTTGAAGTATTGATACTTTTGAGTAAAATTTCGAGAGACTTTGGCCACTGTGACCAACTTCACTAAAAGAACAAGCTAATTTTAATCAAACATTCATCAGACACACACCTGCAGTTTTTGTTGAAGTTTCATAAGTTTTATATTGCCGTTGAAAAATGTTTATTTTGCTTGATTTTGCTTGTGTAATTATGAATTATTTTCAATTTTATCTTTAAAATATCAACATTTTCACACAACCTTACATTTTGGTCCTCCTGTTTGTGTCATTTTTTAAATATTAAATATTCAGTTAGTACCTCAGTACTAACTGTATTTGGTTGCCTTTTAACCAAATACTTTGTTGTCCTTACTTGAGGAATACTTTTTACATCTGCTTTTGAGTAAAATATGTTGAAGTAGTGCTACTTTTACTTGTTGCAAACTCCAATCACCTCTGCTAAAGCCTAAGCTTTGCCTCTACAGAGGATTATTTACGATCTCATTGTGTAACAAAGTTGCATTGATGTAAAAATAAACTTTAAAATTGAGAATAGAATAGGAAGGGAGCACAGCAGTGGGTGTGTTCGCTTAATTATACAAACGACTGTGTGAAAAATGGATGGAATGAAGACACACTCCCTCTGAATAACGCTATTCATTGCAAAAACACCTGCGTCTCTCAACTGTCTCCGTCTGTTTTAACATTAACGACATTAGCAGGCACTGTAACCACTTCATCAATTCCCTCCGTCCTATTCTCTTTCTCTCTCCTAAACACAGACAGAAATGTCCACTGTCTCCACTCGTCATTCACAGACGCAGCTTTTTTCCGATTCACATTTTCCAATCACTCTTTGGAAAAGATCCTGCTCCACCATAATCAGCGGAGACGGTCGGCGGAGTAGAGGAAAGCACAAACAGAAGAGCTGAGCTGACGTACCCGAGTTATCTGAAAACTGCGGGACTTCCCAGACGACGGCTGCTGCTGCTTCTGTGTTTGTGGCCTGGACTGCTGGGGGCGACCTACACCTGTCGATGAATGGCGGCTCGGTATCTGAAAATACAGAGACAAAAACCAATCAGCAGGAGCCACAAACACACCAGAGCAAAAATCTATTTTGAACATGACCAAAACTATAGCAGGTTTAGACGATGTCGAGGACTTGACATTTGATAACGCAGTGCAGCGCCGTGATCAGACTTTTTTAAAGGCAGAGGGCACAAGTTGAACACATGTCTCCAATAAAAACCCGCTACGTTCCTCAGCCATAACAACACATGGAAATGTTCATGGCTACCATGCTTGAGGTTTCTCCCCCCTGACTGCAGTGATTACCTAGAGGCTGACCCGCGTTTTTCATCCTCTACAGAAACAATATCTGGCACCTGTTAGGGCACATAAACTCCCTTCCTGGAGAACATCTCAATTATTTCCACCTTTTTTTTTTAACTTTGAAATAAAGAGGAAAGACAGTGTTTCAAAGAAAACAAATTAGTCTGCAATGAGTTAAACATGCTGCAGTGTGTATGAAAGACTAATCAATCTTTTTAAAGGGGAATTTTTATGCTTTACAGCCATAAATGGGTAAATCTTGAACATAAACGGTTATTCTATTGTTTTAAAAAGAATGTACGTGGCAGAAAAAAACAAACAAAAAAAGCAGAGCTCTTTTGGGGACACCCCTCTCTAAAATAGAACAGCATCGTCATCCTGAGGAAACAACCCAGTTCATGCTATAATAGATTAGCCAGACCATCAAGGCAACTGTGGGTGTTGTTTGTGAGGAAAGACAAAGTTTCCCTGCCGCCTTGCTTTGTTTCTTTTTTTATATTTTTAAGTGGCCTCTGTCAGTAAAATCCACAGATTGCTTTATTAAATTAAATTAAATTAACAACTGCTGCGTTCGACGTTCCTCCATGTCCATGATGACTGAAGATAATTAGCCCAAAAAATTATTAGACAAAGAAAATTGTTCTAATAAAAATTAGCGTATATAGACGTAAGAAGGGTCGGAACAGTGGAGCTACCACAGAATAAACCCTGGCAAAGGTCAAAGGGCAACAGGCAGCGGCTGGATGAATTTAAACAGGTTGAGTGGAGTCAATGTAAAGAGAAGAGAGAGTTCCAGCTGATGACTTGAAGCATCCTGATGACCCAGTTGTTGAGAAAAGGGAGGGTTGGTACCAGCCTGCGTGGGTAATGATGCTAGAGAGACCAGAGCAGAAATTACAGCATATGTCTGAATTTTAAAATTACAGTTTTTCTGACAAGTCGTCATTTACCACTGTGGTGAATTACAGTCAGACTGTGCTCACCACAGAGCCTGGGTCGAGTGCTGGTTTGCTCAGCCTGCTGTACAACGTCCTCACACAGAAAAATCCCAACAACTTACCCAGCTATGTCCAAAGTAACAAATTACTCTGACACGTACAGATTTAAAAATATGTTCCTAGTTAAACTTTTTGTGATTGGAAGTAATAACATTTTTGAGTGTAGAGAATCTGTGAGGAGAGCTAAAGGTTAGGGTAATGGCATGGAGACCTTTCTAAACACAAATACTTTGAACTCATTGCAAAACGTGAATCATCGTCGTGCAGAGTTTCCAACCAATATCTGAATCTGTCAGATGAATGAATAATTTTGGGTTTAACTATAATCTGGGTTTTCACTCATCAAATGACACCCGGGTTTTGTCTCCCTTGTTCAACTTTATCCCTCGTTTGCAACTTTTGTCTGGATTCTGGGGGAATTTCTGTCACTGACATGTTTTTTATACATCTTTGGACATAAAAATTAATTTAACTATTGATGAGGCTGAACAAAACTAGAAGGGAGAAGTTGCAAAAATCTGATTATTGTCCCTTAATCTTATAAAGTGAAAAGTTATTACAAAGTGTCCTTGTTTCGGCATCCAATTAAAATGTAAAATATCTCTGAAACAAGAAAATCCTGAACAACATTTTTACAAAATCCAGCATTTTTGAAATTTTGAACCAATTAAAGAACGCGATTCATTTTATTACAGGTGCCGATAAAAACCATGTGAACGTCCCACAGCAGAGCCTTCTCCCTTGTTGTAATTAAATGCACCAGTGAAGTAACACCAGGGCCACACACACAGTATTGACTGTTTTCGGGATGAGCTCACCGATCACAGTGACCGTGAGGGAGCAGTTGGCCTGGTTCCCGGTACGGTCAGTTGCAACGTAGGTGATCGTTTCCTTTCCGATGGGCAGCAGCTGAGGGGGATTGTAGACTGGTTTCACCTGCACCACCACCTGTAGACAGAAGAGAAAGTTAAAGTTAAATGAGCAGGGAAACATTTTAAGCTTGCTCCCGTTCATCTGTGGTTGTGTTTTTTGTTTTCAACCTCTTCGTTGGAGTTGTCGACGGCGGTAGGGACGTTCCAGCTGACGTTGGCGGTCCCGCGCCGTTCATCCGTCTCTGCAACAATGTCTGCAGGACACTGGAGGTTTGGCGGCTCAGTATCTGAGGAGACAGAACGAAAAAAAAATGATAAGACTCCCTGACAGATTAACTCTTGGCTCTGCATTAGAGCCAAGTGTTACGAGTTTTATGCAATCGCATCGAGAACCTCACAGTGACCTTACTCTGCTCTTTGTTATCACAGAGGGAGTAGCAGCATGAAGTCATTTGACCTCCTGTGTCTTTAATCCCAACAGATCATACATTCATTATTGATCATTATCCAAGGAAAGATAAAAGGGAGCATCACCGTTCCAACCAGGCCTCAAGTCCAAACAATATGCTGCGTCTTAAATCTTTGAGGATTTAAAAATTCATTGTCTTAATCCCTGCAGGCCAATAAATCAGTGGCTCTGGTCCTGGTGAAGGATGTTAAATATCGTGTTTGCGTAAGAAAAAAATACGATGTCACTGATGTGGCGCAGAGATCAGCGAATTGTGGTTACAACCATGAACATCAATCTGAATGATTCCAAGATAACTGCAACACCGTGATGCTTTTCGATTGAGTGATAAGGGAAAAAAGTCAAATGAACGGAAAAGAATAATCAGTCAGGTGAGTCCTAAGTGAGATTGTAATTATCTGCATGCACAGTGAATCATAGCCTGGCTATTGTCTTCCTACACGGACCACTCAATTCTCATTTCCCTTCAGTGGTCCGATTGGAATTTCTCCCACTGAGTTTGATTTCTCAGGATGCATTTCACCTCGACCAATCAGCAAACAGAAGGAGAAGTTGGCAAACGATACTGTTGACTTTCTGTGCTGTAGTTTTAGCAGCGGCAGCGGAGGAAGTAAACAAAGCTGTTCAGTCCGTGTTGACCACGCTTCCAAATATCGAGTTTACATTAACAGCCGCCTCGTTCGGACCGCTGCTTCTTTCCTTGCGGTGGAGGATGGTTGTTTACAGCACAGGAAATTTCTGGGAAGTTTCAGAAACTGGTGCATTACAAATGTCACGGTCAAACGTTAGCGATTGGATAAAATCAGATCCAATAAAGTTTAAAACTTCAACAGAGTCCACGTCTCCAGTTTCTCAATAATCGTGGGTCCAGAAACCTCTCTACCATGCAAAGTTTAGGACAAGCGGCTGTTTTTTATCAGACAAAGTTGATGGGCCAACTTAATTTCTTCTGGGTTGCTGGTTTGTTAGGGCCGACACGCCTTTTGAAAAGGAAAGGTGTGGCTCGAGTTTTCTCAAAAAGCTTCAAAATAAATACAAGAGTTGTATAAAAAGTCTGGCAGAAAGCTCAAACTTAAGAGAGTTGTACAATCAGCTGTCAGGGTTGATTCTGGCATGGTTTTGTTTTAGCAGAGCGTCTGGCAGAGGAGAATATAGGAGTACGGATATATCTAAGGATGAATATCAGCTCTCGTATTGTTCTGTAAAGCAGACGCAAGGATGCTTCCTCCTCCTGAACGCTACATAATCAGAAACAAGCCCAGTTCAGCTCAGTTCAGGCCTGCAGTAAGCTGCTAAGCTTCAAAAAGTCCAGTCTCCCATCTGAAAGCGGTCATGCATCTTGGACTGTGTAAGAGAACTGTTCTCATCTGGACCAGATGATCCATTCACTTTGGCATTTCTCTCTGCCTAACACTAACACACTTAGATCCAATCTGTTTTATTTATCTCAACAACAAGGGAAGCATCTCTTAGATGTCTTCGGTAGGATGGAGAATGCATGAAAGGAGAGAAACTACCTAGAAATTCTTGTTTTCTGTGGCTCCTCATGATAAGGTATAATTTGGAGCCTGCTTTGAAGGTTTTAACTTTACGTTTGATTCTGTAGCGCTGCCCACTTCAGACTCAAAGGATATAAAACAGAAACAAAACAAAACGAAAAGCCTGCAAAACCTTTCCAAAAAACCCCTGGAGTGACTCACCATGCTTTCCCCTTCCCTGTCACCATTACCTTTCCATTTGTTTTAATCTTTACGACACTTCTTTTCCTTCTTAATAGCAGCTGTTCCTCCGTCAGCCAAGTGGCAGAAGTGGACTGAGGACATTCAGGGAAATAGTAAAAGTTGCTTTGTACCACCTGTTACACCTGCAAGGCATCTGGAGAGCTACAGTGCATTATAATAAACTCCAGAGACCAGTTTGGAGCAGAAAGGGGGAGACATGACAGCTCGGACATGGTATGGTTCGAGTTAAAGACATGCAGGATTGCTTAAAGAGAGCTAGCATCATTCACAAAGCAGTGAGAAATGCAGAAAACAAGAAAGGAAAGTGGAAACGCTCTCCAAGTCCCCTGTTGTTCCTGTTTTACAGCTTCTACTTTGTCAGCCTATTCTCTTTATTTCTCTCTCAAAAGTTCTCATTAACCGTTTTGGATAGCAATAGAAAGGAGGTTTATTTTCCCCTATAGGCTTTTACGCAGAGCTAATAACCTTCTCCTCTGCCTTCATAATCAGAGATTTCCTCAGTTGTTAAGTCTTGTTTTTCCCCAGATGAGACTCAGGTCCAGATTTACAGAAGGTGAGCGCAGTCTGTTAACTTGATTACTATACATCCAGTGAAAGCCCTGATGCTAGTCCTGAATGCAACAGCTCCACTCGTGTGATGAAAAACATCCAGCGCTTTTCCCCTACACTTCCTCTGCTGGAGTCTTATTAAAGGCAGGATTGATTTCAGAGTTTTACTACAGACTATTAAATCTATGAATACACCGAAACCACCTCACCAAGACAAACTCAAAGCTGCAGTCATCCAGTCATATTTCCCTGGATGTGCCTAAAACTAAGCCCTAAAACAAGACATGGCGATTCTCTGGATGAACTGCCTTTACTGCTCGACTCAAACGTCCTAAAACTCCTGGAACATTTTGTCAATTTTTTTTGGCTTTTGCTTTTTGGCTGAGAGTATCAGCGGTTTAATGGGTTTAACCATTTCCTTTATTGCTTTGTAATATTGAAGATGTTGATTTATTTGTATTTGTATAGCACTTTGCTATGCTGGCTGCATAAATGAGGATAAAAACCACATTGATGTGGATGAGCTTAGATATAGTGTATTGTGTTCAATATGTTTGAAAGAAAATTATTACATCTTAATAAATTAGATTATTTTAAAAAAAAGTTCATTTATTTAAATAATTTATTCAACAATGTGAAACTCATGTAGATTAATTACACACAAGCTGATGTTTTTAGTCTTTAAATTGTGATGATTTTCTGCTTAGATTAGATTTTTACATCAGCAAGGAGAAATTAAAAAAGCAATATTGAATATATTACTGTTGTCTAGGGTGTGATTATAGCTCGACTTTTAACCTGCCATGACCTTTAACCTGATCCTAGCTTCAGAGAAAAGACCAGTTTCCTCACCTTTACAGGTAGCTTTATGGACATTAGCAGTCCAGTTCCCAGAGCCCAGGCACGCCGCCCTGCGGTTTCCCTGGAGACTGTAACCTTGGCGACAGGTGAGGTGACAGATGAAGCCTGGAGCCACAGCTCTTTTCCCGCAGGGAGGAGGCGACAACACAATGTTATTCTTTGGATTCACGATGGGGTGACAACGAACCTCTGGGGAGGCAAAATAAGAAAAGCTGAATTTATTTTAATGTACAATGTAGCTTATAATTTTGCTTGTACATTTTTGCACATAAAAGATGTTCATGACCTTGTATGTCTCTCTTTGTTTGGTACCAGGGCTACTACAAGAAGGTATAACAGTAAGAAAAAATACATGACGGATCAGAAAAAAGATCAGAGAATCTATTCAACCTTTCTGGGAAAACGTACTCTACGGTGTTAGAAACCGAGAGCTTTCAGATTTGGGATGAGAGGTGTGGCTTTTTTCCTGGCCGTAAAACGGTGACCCAGTGGAATCGTCTGTGAGGATCATGAGAGTCGGGATGTCCGGCTGAAACGTGTTTTGCTGCTTCCCACAAGGTTTTTTTTGTGGGGGTGTGAGATCTGGGAAATTGAAGGTCAAGTCATGGCCTAACCACAACATTGCCTGAGGAATCACACACTGGCTCCAATGGCTTGCTTTCTTCCCATATAGTTAGTTCAGATGCCAGTTGTTTCCAATGTAGGCCATCTATACCCAGCCATGTACATGATTCATCCAGTTCTGATCCCAACATGACCATTCGCAGTTTGGCGGACAAACCTCTCCTGCCGAAAAAATTCCTTGGACAGCCCTTGATAGATCCTGACCATCCAGTTATAGATTGAGATTACCTGACCATGTTATTTAAGCTTCTCAGTTTAACCTTTGCTAAACTCTCCGATCCGATCCTCATGCGATCCATTCTTTTTTTATTCTAACACATTGAATTTGAGTACAAAACTGGTAAATATATCCCATCCACTACAAGATACGGTCAACAAGATACGGTTGCATTGGGAACCTTCAAGAACGGCCGGAGGGTCATTTGGGGAAAGGGATTTCTGGGCTTTGCTTCTGGACAAGAGACTCTGTCAGGCCAAAAAAAAAAAAATCCAGCCTGAAGGCCCGATTCGACCCGACTACTTAACTTTAATTAGAGGCCCGAGCCTGGAGCAAACCCAACATATTGTTTCAATTAAGATTTTGCTGCTTTTGTTTTCAGACTACCGTTAAGACTAAGCAGTGTAAGTTCTCCCATTTTTAGTTTTAACGTCTTCCAGCTCCGTTTTGTTGCTTGTTGCGGCCACAGGGTGAGTCAAGGTCAAGTCATCTGGAATGTATGATTGATAGGATCCTATCTGCACGACCGCTGGAGCGGAGAAGGCGCAGTACGCTGCGCTCGCTACAGTCTGATTAACTTCTGCTCTGTTTTTACGTTCTTTATTTCCTCAACAGGTTAAACCACAAACTCCTCTGTCAGACTATCAGACTATAATGCGTAGATTGACATGCCTTTGTATCGTGTGTTCTTATTTGCCGTTCTTGGTGCTGGATGTATTGCTTATTAAACGGCACCACAGAAGACTGAACCCAAGTCAACAATCAAGGGAATAAGTTCGGGTCTTTTCTGGACCCGATTCTCTTTGTGAACCAGTCTCGGATCTCGGTGGCTTTCCGATGATAACGGGTTACTCTTCCTATCTGTACTTGCATTTCCTTTGCTGTAGCCTTAAAAGAGAAAATTCTCCCAGGGTTATTCATATAGTCAGATTTTAAACAGACTAAAATATCTCTGTTTCCACCTCTGCCAGATGAGTAGTCTCTCCTTCACCACAGGACAAACAAACAGTAAAACAATCCAACCAGCTGCATCGAGAGCCCACAGAGGCTTCTCGTCTGTGTTAAAAAAGTGTTGACAGTTTGTTGGGCCAGATGATCAAATAAACAAGCTCCATACACAGCAGCAGAGATGGGATATATTGATAAGCGGATGCAGTTGGCTCGGGTTATTTTTTTAAAATAGCTCATGAAGCTGGTAGGCTGGTTGGCAGTGCGTCAGCGCGAGCTGGAGCAGTGAGGTTGGAGGTTTGCGGCTAAACACTCTCACACTGTCCCTTTTTTGTGTGCTTGTGTGCCTGACCTGAGAGCTCTTTGCGGTGGGCACGAGTGTGTGCAACTATTTTAACTTAACTATCAGTTTCAAAGTGTGCGAGCAATTTTAAATGCACACGATTTTGCTGGGAGAAAGCAGATGTATCTTTCACCGACTATAGGTCCAAATATACACCGTGTGTTTAGCCGCACCGTGCACGTGTGTTTACATACGTGTGTAAAACCACATGATTGCGGCAGAAACATACAGATCATGTGTTATTTCAGGCTCCTTCGTTTGATAAATTCTCTCTGGGCTTATTGAGGGCAGACACGTTTCAATGAGCTGAAGCAAAACAAATCTCTTGAGCTTATAGTTACATGTCAAGTTACAAGAGCGATGTGCTGCTACAAGTCTGTTATGGGTCTTAAAGAGCTCAGCACTGCAAATATTCAACAAAGGGACCTAATCTGATTAAACTCAAGAGGCAGAAAGACTAAAGAAGAGGAGAGTGTTAAAAATGTGTTTTTATGTTGCTTTGGATGTTACACTGATGCTTCAGCTCTAAATACGTTTGCTCAGGTGTTCTTGCTGTCCCACAAAAAAAAAATAAGACCAGCTAACTAAATAAATACCCAATCAGACTTCAAAGTACATTGAAATGTACCATTACAAAAGACTCTAAAGGATGGGTTAAAATCTTTTGTCAACATTAATGGGCTTCATTCATAGCTTGAAAAAAACAGAGTTATTCTCCTGAGATTGAGGTAAATATAAATCGTATGCTGCCCAATGATTTTAGGATTTTAAGGAAAAGATCCTCTTGTCAATTTAGTATCTGGAATCCACAAAATTATGACAGGAAAGTGTTTTAGCGTAGCGTATTTTATTACAAATGAAATCTAAAATATCTAAAGAGCTGTCACTATATTAAAAACAACCTCAAGTCTTATTGAAGATTTTCCTTCTAGCTCAGCAAACCTGGTATTGACATTCCTTCCTTCAATTCAGATACAAGTTGACAACCTCAAATAAGAGCCTTTACAGCTGGTTTTTAACTTCATCTTAAAGTCAACAGTAAGATATTATTAGTCAGATATTAATCATTGAATTTTTTTTGTTGAGTTGTGCAGGACTTACGAAATGCAACAAATAGAGGACAATAAATGACGTGGGCCTTGTCAGAGGTCAATGTCACACTGAAGATATTGACCAGCAGCAGTCAAGCCTAAGCGCCTGGTGGCAGCAGCTCTGCACACCTTCAGACTGCACACCTTCAGGATATAAAAACTGTTGGGAGATATACATTACCTGAAAATACAGACGGTCTCCATTTTACAATGGTCTCCAAAAATAATGAAAAAAGCTAAATACACATCAAGCATCACAGAAAACTCCTGATATCTACTGATCTATCTAATCCTGCTTTCTTGAAAAAGTTTCAATTTTGAGGACAGTTCTAGCATTGAATTCATTAACCATTTAAACATCAGGTGGGTGTTTTAACATTTTAAACGACCAAGAATGTGTCTAATTTTACAGCTTTGACAAAGCTGTTTTTTAAGAACTTTTCTTCTGGTAGCCATCCAGGTATTAACCTTTGTGCTTGAAGCAGTTGACGTCATGCTACTGGGTGGTCTTTCAGTACGTCTCTGCTCAGGTTGTTTCTAAAATTAGCTAATTTGATCAAAAGGGTCCAAGACCACCTTCACAGGTTTCCCTTAGGCGGGGGACTATCCCTGTTTTGAGTTCATTCAGACCCGCACTTGGATTTTATGGTGAGCTTTTTAATGGGACCTTTAAGAGGTTAGTTCTTCAACAATGATAACCAAGCTGTTGATGTTTTCTATTCTGATACATGACAAACTGTGAAACAACACGTGTTCTACGCTAAAAATATTGACGTTTCTCTCAGATTTCACATTTTACCTCTGTAACTCAACAAATTCAGATTTTGCTTTTCAGATGTAGGTAACAAAACAAATCTATATGATGTAATATTTATAAAAAAATTTGTTTTTTTTTTCAAATAGTTGTTAAAACTGTCACCAAATCGTGACAGTATGAGAGAGATAATCTACAAAAAAATGATCTTCTCCCCGAGTTAATATCACTGTCTGAAAAATTCACCAATCCTGACAAAAAACAACCAATCAAAGCCAGAATATTAGCGCTGTCCATCAACCTTGTGTATTTGCTGGTCTATGTGCTAATGGAAGATGAACCACTTACCATCACAGGAAAACCATCATTGGTGGTCATGCTAACTAGCTTGAGCGTTCACAAAAGGCTCTTTTAATCAGAAGGGTGATTGACAGCACTTAGACCTGCCTACTGGCTGGTTGTTTCCAGGTAGCACTGGGAGAACTGGGAGAAGGCAGAGAAGCTCAATTTTTTCACAGAGTGTCATGCCAAACTGTCAGATTCAACAAATATGTGAAAAAATAAACATCCTGTTACATCCTGCAGCTTTCAGAACATTTATTTGAGATGACAGCAAAGAGTGACGTGAAGGCTTACCCACACACCGAGGCAGGGGTCCGCTCCACTGGGAGTTAGCCTGACAGGTGAGTGTGGAGTCTCCCTCTAATCTATAGCCTCGCTCACAGCCAACCTGACACTGCGTCCCATAGGACACCCCGCCGTCGCTGCACCGCAGGAAGCCGTGCTGAGGCCGGGGGAGGACCGGGCAGGAGCGCACTGAAAGAAGAAGAAGATGATAAACACCAGGATCCAAACCAGGGAAAGTGAAACAAAAGCTGCTCTGTTTGTTGCTGGATCTATTGTTCCATAATTATTTATTTAGCTAAGGTTAGTTTGAAAACGGGAAACCTCTACCCTGTAATCCCATGACAAGCACTGGAAACGTACTGTAATCTTAAACTCCTCATTGAAATTTTATCGTGATAAACCCCACATGTTGGCTTCTCCAAGGCAACTCCAGTTTGTACTTCAAACAGATCATAATTCGCCAACGCTAAATATGAAATGTAGCAGATAAACTCGGATGCTGTAACCCATAAATCACAAGAGGAGTGGAATAAATGAATGAATCATCTTTGGCTGTAACTTGGGGCCTATCATTTAACCAAAACTGTGAAAGTCCCTATAAAATAAAGGAGGGGGGGGAGAAAAAAACACTCCTAGTGTGTGTGTGTGTCTGCTCTGAGTTATGCTGAGGTCTGGTAACAGGGTGTGCGGTGTGCTATTTTTCATCGCCACCCATAGACAGACAGGCAGTTCAGATGAGACCCCTCTCCCTCAGGGTCCAACTAGCAGGGAGGTCCTACAGTACGAGACGAACACATACAAGCAGACATATGCACACACACTTAGAAAATATATACTCAAAGCCACATACTATAAATCTGTACCACACACCCTTACATATTCAGTGTCTTGGTATTTGTGTGAGTCACTCCACTGCTGCCTTTCTGCTAAAACGAGCATTTTCCTCATTAATCTCTTGACCTCTGGAGCTCCCCCCCCTTCAGCTCCTTCAGCTTACCGAAACTCCCCCCCACCCCCAACTCTGTTCCTGCTTGCTTCAACTTTGACTTTTATCTGCTCCTCCTGTTGGTCACTCCGTCTCTGTTCAACTGAATCCTCCCTCTCCTTTTCCTCCTCGTGCCGTCTGGCAGGGCAAAACGAGGTGGAATCCCAGGAAATGTTAACTTGTCACCCGCTCTAAAAAAACACATGGAGGGAGCAGAGACTATGCTATTTGAGGATAACTCCCACATGAATCATTGGAGACTCTTTCTCTCTCAAAAAAAAAGAAACTCGGCCAACAAATTGGCTTATAGCCTTTATTTTGACAATTTAAGTGAGAGCTGCATACATAGGAAAGTGTTGTAATGCTTTAAGGTTTGTGGGCTGAGTGAGGAATTGTACAGAACCTAATGTAAGGTAATCCCATCTGAGTTCTGAGAGAAAGAAAATATTAAGATGGTGAGCATTGTAGATTTTCCTCATTCATAGACTTTTTACACCTGTTTACTTCTTGCAGAGTTGTTGAACAAAACAGAATAAAAATATCCATTATCGTCTGACAAGGGGACAATTGAAGTGCAACAGCAGCAAAGTGGCAGACAATAAGCAACAACTACTCACACAAAGACAAAATATGACAAATACTTAACAGATTAAAGGATGAAAGTATTCTACAAAATGTCAACATAAATACCGTGTAGTTATAAAAAATACTAAAGTTCACAATGTGCAGCTGAGTTGGTTAGTTAAAAAATGCTGATAGGTCGATAGCTTTTGCACCAAGGTTGCGTTCACACTGCAGTCCGAAGTGACCCAATTCTGATTTTTTGTCAAATCAGATTTTATTTTTCTTCACACTTCCAAATAAAGGGAACATGTATGCGTTCTCCAGTGTAAACTGCAAACGACCTGAAAGTGTCCCGCTTGCACAGTAGAGGGCACAATAACGTCACACAGAGAGCGTTCTCAGTGTTCTCAATCTCCACGAAGAAGAAGTGCTCAGTGTTTGCGAAAGTAAACATGGATGCTAACGGTGGAGCGCAGCTTACGGTTTTGAAGTTGTTGTCCACCCGGAACCAGAATATTAACAACTTTTATCCTCGTCATAGTCTGCCATGGTTGTTGCTTTTCTTCCCGCTTGCGATTATCAGGATGCAGAACAGTGACATTTGTCGAGTATTCAGATGAAGGCGACCCGGAGGTTCAGGTCACATTTGAAACGGAAACGTATCGGATATGTCATGAAAAGATCAGATAAAGGTCGCATTACAACAAAAAGAATCGGAATTGGGTCCCTTCAGGCTATGAACGCAGCCTAAGAGTTATTCAGAGTTGCCTGTCAGTCTAATATGGATTTTTTTGGACCGTAAAGTCAGAGCACTTGTTGAAAAGCAATGGGTGGATTTGTACACACTGTACAGAAAACCACGGTGGGGATTCAAATTACAACGTTTTTGTGATAAGACAACAGTGTTAACATGTTCCACTGCACAGCCCTAATGCATGTTTCATTATAGTTTAGGAAAGATATAAACGTTACATTTAATTTAGATTTACTTAAGAGTTTAAGAAAGTCTTACAGTGACTGAAACCACCGACTAAGAAGTTTAACTAACCTGGGGGACTTGATATTTACGGACTGCTTCAAACAGCTTGCAAAGTGACTGACTGGTGCAAAGTAGTGGCTCTAAAAGTACATACAAAGGAGCAGCAAACTTTACAAATCAAAGAGCTACTTTTGTCCATAAACCTACGAAGAAAGGAAGAATTGTGTAGCGTTTCTCAGTTCCGGTCCTCAGGGAACACTTCTGCCACACATCTGACCTGAATAAGTGCCTCATTAAGAGGCTTCTGCAGCACTTGATGGCTTGCAAAAAAGGCCGTGCAATCATTTCAATCAGGTGCTCCTGAACACAGACATCTAAAATTTGCAGGGCAGTAGTCCCTGACGACCGGAAATAAGAAACACTAGAGAATGAGAAAACATACAAATAAACTTTATTTAGTTATTTTGTTGTGATCTAAAAGAACAATTGGTATATGTTTTTTAGGTTTTAGAACCAAAAAACTCGTCAAACCTTTACAAGGGAAAGCAAAACTCTTTATTGGGTAAAATGGCGTCAATGGAGTTCTTTACATTTTAATAAAGGGGCAACCAACTTTAAAGAACAAAGCAAAGCCTAATGACTAATAAACAGGATAAAAAAGAAAAAGTACTCTGCGTAAAATCACGTTACTCAGAGTCAGATGGCAGAACTGCTGACACAAGCATTTTCCTATTGTTCTCTTGCTGCTCCTTAAAACTGGTGTCAGTTATCTGGAAGCCTGTGGATCTGGCAAGTTTAGATACTTTTTGGAAATTATATAAGCATCAGAAAAACATCTTTGTTTTATATTTGAAAACTATTTATACCTCTCTAAATAATGAACAGAAAAGGCCTTTAGTGGTTTTACAGCAATCAAATGTTTATTCTGATCTTTGCCCATTTATTTTTGGTGATAAATTCTTAAGTGTTTATGGTTGGAAGGCCTCCTTGCCATCACTAACCTTTGACTTTACAATAGATTCTCTATCAGATTAAAGTCAGGTTGAGATGTTGCAAAATATAACATTATTTCATAAGAAATCTATTTGAAAAAAATGTAATAATTATTTAAATCTAAATCTACTATAGGCGTGAATTATGTCCAGCTATAAGAGGCAGTATCATGTCTGTACGAGCCACCGTTTTCATAAAGAAAAAATGGGTTTGTATGCGTGTAAAAGGTGACTACTGGCCCAATTTTCTTTTTAAAAGAAATGTGTTTCTGCGATGTGTTTCTTACCTGTGCAACTAGCAGGTGTCCCTGACCAGGTGCCGTCGGCCTGACACAGTCTGATGCCGGTTCCATGAAGCTCGAAACCTGGCTGACACCGTACTCCACAGGCAGCCTCAAAGTGGTTGTTGCACACATCCTGGACAAAACGGCCGTTTTCTGGAGGGGTCAGTGCTGGGCAGTGAATCACTGAAAGAGAAAATCGGAGAAGATTTAAAGAGTCAAAATAATACAGACGATTCACTGTACAATGATAAACTATGCACTCGATAAAACTAAGAGTCTACACTGTATGGAAAAGGCTATGAATACATAAAATATTACAAGAGAAAGACTAACAGAATATTATATGTCAAGATTCACCGTCTTATCTACACTGAGGGAGGAAGAGAAACCATAATGTAGTGTCTGAAGCTGGTGATAAATAGACCTTTGCTATCAGATGAAAAATCAAGTGGAAAGTCTCTGGCTTGTTCTTCAAACGATAGAGAAGTTCACGGCTGGATGCAAATTCAGAGATATGGCTCACTCTGATCTTATGCTTCTGTGGAAAAGTGTTAAGTGTTTCTATTGAAGTTACCATCTATCCACGTTTGTTCCCGTCAACCGAGGACTGTTGCTTATAATAATTCGTCTGCACTGCTTTATTGCAGGCCCAAATAAGGTAATATAATGACCAACTGAATAGCAAAAGCATTTGTCTGGTTTTACTGAGAATAAAGCAAAATCAAGAGCAAAGGATTTATGTACAAAAGGTCATTTTTATGTTATTCTGTGTTTTCATTCCTCCTGAATATGTACAGTTAGTTTCTGCTCCTTTGTACCAAAAAAACCAAAGGATCTTAGTGAGCAATGCTTCAGATCTCTTCACATGAGAGAAAAAAATACTCTACAAACTCCAGGAGCTCCAAGAATGTTCAATGATTGCAAATAATTTAGAAAATGTCCTTTAAGCATGAAGGAATGTCTCCAAGCCGTTCCCTTAACCTTTCTCTGCTGTCCTGTCTCACAATCACAAAGTTACCACCACAAATATCACATCCATTTCTGGCCTCTCTTTGGCAGCATTATAAGTAAGCTTTGCATTTACATAGCAGCCTATTGGAATTTCTCTCTGTAGCTCAGCTTCTAGCTTATATGCACAATTTGGACATGTGTGCACTTCTTGGAGACCTTGTCCTATTAGGCGACGGAGCCTGGATGATACCCGTGTTAAACGGACGGCGGAGTCCGGTGACGACCGCCGCTTAATTCCGTAACAAAAGTATGTTTTTATCTTTTTTTATTTTTCCAAAATCTCTTTCTCTTTCTTACAGTTTATTCAATGTCACATGCTGTTTTTATTTTTGTTTTTTAATTACGTAAAGCACCTTGAAATGCCTGGCTGCTGAAATGTGCCATACAAATAAAATTTGATTTATTGATTCTTCCCAAACAAAACATATATCCTTTTATTTGCAAGTTGCATGTTTTTTTTTTATTCCTCTCAGCTGTGGGAAGAGATTCTTTCCAAGGCAACAGCGTTCTAGTTGAGAAGTCAGAATTTCAACATGGCAACTTCAAAAGACATTTCTGAACAGCTCTCGCCGAACATCAGTTCAAGCTTTAGTTTCCACACCACTTTTAATTTGTTCAGCTTAGAGAGGCAGGCGCTACAAGCGACATCGATTTTAGACGCACTTTTAAAATGTTACTGCTGATGCAAGAAACGGCCGTGTTAAAACTCAAACCTGGCCTTACAAGTCGAAACTGTGGGTAGTCGGAATGGCCCCAAGTTTCCAGTGGGAAGTTCGACTTCGGAGAGCGTGCCAGTTGATTTTTCCAACTGGGATGGAGGAATTTCCCAATTCTGAGTTCAACTGGAAAGCTACATCAGATATTCTGCTACCATGATAATGAGCCGCCACATTCTCATCTCAGATATTTGGTGCATACACAAAATAGTCTGGAAACCCGTGGTGCTCCTGGTTCATAATATTCTTCATCACTTCAAGCTTCTCCAGACACCAGTCACTTTTCTGCTTGTCATTTAAGGCTTTCAGTTCAGTGTGAACTTTATTTTTTGTATTTTTATATTTTGTGTGCACTCACGCTGCATTGAGTTCCTCGTAAATGAGCCGTTTACAGAGAAGCTTTTTGGGTTTTTTTGGCAAAGTAAACCTTTGATACAACACATGCAACTAAGGCACCATGACCAAAAAAAGACAATATTGTTTTATCGCTGTGTTTACCATTAGTGAAACATTTAAGATCTACCGAGTTTAAATACTGCTGACTGGAACCCAGAAAAGAAAAAGAAAAAAAAAAAATTGTGCTCAGCTTTTTCCTGGAAAAATCATGCCAGAGTCTAAATATTTACAGTAGCCACACATAAAGTGCTGCTGGACAGCGTTGCTGTAATTCAGATATTGCATATGTCAAAAAGGTCTTGCTCCCAGAGAGCAGCTTTGTCTCACCCTGACAGCTCGTGCCTATTGGCTGATAGCCCGGGTTGCAGACACAGTCATGGAAGGCGGTGCTGCCAGGCTGGGACGTGTGCTGCACGTCAGGGCAGGACAGGCAGGTGGTCAGTCCTCCAGGAGTGCCCTCTGGTTTGTAAGTGCCAGGTGGACAAGCTGTGAAGATGAGAGAACAGGGGAGACGCTGCTGTTCAGAAACCAATCACACAAAGCTTTAATATAAAACATATGAGAGAAGTCACAAAGTGGCGGCTCATTAAAAGTAAGAATAATGAAGATCTACGAATTGAAAATGGAGCTAGAATGGAAAACTGTCTTATTAAAAGTAATAAAATACATTTGGTGCAAAGTTAAGAGTTTTTAATAATCAGTGATGTGTTTAAATTGAAGTCACTGGACACACAGAAGTGAAAGAAGCAAATTGAAAATGAATTGTATTTTCTATGCATGTTTGAAGTTTATTTTAGCTTAGGGAAAATGAAAGAGAGCATGACTTTCAGCAGATAGCAAGTAGGGAGAAGTGAAAACAGCAAAGATCCATCCATCCATCCATTCTCTCCCGCTTATCCGGAGTCGGGTCGCGGGGTCAGCAGCTTCAGAAGGGAGGCCCAGACTTCCCTCTCCCCAGCCACTTCTTCCAGCTCCTCCGGGGGAACCCCAAGGCGT